>BPLR01020258.1:0-58210 GCA_021605095.1 Caerostris extrusa | reverse complement strand
AAGTTACGTATTGCCTACATTAGAATTATTATTAATGAAATTATTAATATTTTCCGATACCCAATTATTAAGATTTTGAGAAATTATTATTATTTATAAAAATTAAAATGATAAAAATATTTCAGTTTATCATGCAACAGTTCACAATTTATACATTAATGATGATCAAAGAAAGTCACTGTACTACAGAGGACTGCCAGTATTGTAGTAAGGATTCAGTTTTAGTACTTGATATAAAATAAAATAATATTTTCTTTATAAAAGAATGCAAAAATAAAAGAAGAATGCTATTATTCCTGGGTTTTAAATGGATTATAAACAATCTTTGTGAAAAAAATATATATCTTTTCGTCATTTGTTTGAAATTCTTTTCAAAATATTATTCTTATTCTTGACAAAGGCACAAGGAGTTTAGGGAATACTGCACTGAAAAAAGTTTTTTTTAAAAAAAAATGCATTTTCAAATATTCTAAGAGAAAGATACCCATGAAAAAATACATAATCAATATATCGTTTTGTTTGAATTCATTTGCATTGGGTCTACTGTGCATTCTTTTTTTTCTCCAAATACTATTTTTTTTCTTTTGAAGTTTTCAGTTGTGTTTCTCTTGTGATTTGAAGCCCTGATTGAAAAATGCAAATTTTTCTTGTAAGTTTTGAATTGTATAGGAAAAACTTTTTTAAATCAACCCCTATTGAGATAGGTAAAAGACAGAAAATATTCTAAAATAAAAATTGCATATATATACAAAGAAGTATCCTTCAGTAAAGTGGAGTGAAAATGCCTTATTTCTATTATGTCTAGTAATTATTATTTTCTTAAAGAGTTTATTGATTTTTTTTTTGTGAACTTTCTTTTTTTATTTTTTTTACTTTTTAATGTTTATACTGATTGTTGAATAATACTTTATATATATGTTCATTCCTTAAATAATATATCACTAGTTATCGTTCTATTTATATTTAATGTTTATTTGAAAAAATGTATTTCCAAGTACTCTTATATTAATACTTTTCAATTGTTACAAATAAATTAAAAGTATTTTTTTTTTACAAAATAATCAAAAAATCGTTTATTTTTGTTAAAAACTTAATTACGTGCCAAAAGTTTAAATTTGTTATTGTTTTTTAAGGAATTTTTTATTTCTATTATGTATCTAATATTTCTTAAATAGTTTATTGATTTTTTATGAATTCATTTCTTTTTTACTTTTAATGTTTATATTATTTTTTTTGTTGAATAATGCTTGTAAATATATGTTCTTTTCATTATTAAACAATATATCAGCAAATCAGTTATCATTCTATTTATATGTAATTTTTGTTTGAAAAAAAATATTTTCAAGTACTGTATATTAATATTTTTCAATTGGTACAAATATATTAAAAATATTTTTTACAAAAAATAATCCAAAAATCGTTTATTTTTGTTAAACCTATTGGGTTGTCAAAAGTAAAAATGTGCTTATTTAGAAAAACCACCGCACCAAATTCATGATGATAAAAAAAAGTCAATATCGCCAAGTTGGTTTTAATTCAGCGATTTTAAGAAATCTTTGACAGTAGTAGATTTAGTAAATGCATCTTGTAACATTAATGAATCTCCCTAAAAAAACAACTTTTAAAAGTTAATTATTATAAATTCTATTTGAAAGGTCTGGTTTGAATGAGTAATATGCACTTTTTTCGAAGAATAATTATTTTTTATCTGAGATATTAAAAGGTTTTACTAAAAAATGTAGGTGAAAAAATCAATACAAAATATTGCATAAAACATCAGTTAAGTTGCAATCACAAAACGCGCATAAAAACATTGCTTAAATTTCGTCAAACTCCAAATTGATTATGAATTTTCTATATACTCTACAAAAGACGTAGCAGAACATGGCGCAATGGGACCAACCGCCATGTTTATTTAAATTTATTAAATGGTGGATGTTTTCAACATTTTAATTTTAAAATAAAAAAAATTAAAATGTTACCAACAAATGGCTTGGTATGCTTTTATAGATTTGTTAAAAAATTAAATATCTTAATGATTTTCTCTAGTAGATCATGATTTGAAATTAGAAACTTTAAGAATTCAAAAGGATTAACTTCCTTCATATGCAAACTGGCGAAAGGTATAGCTTGCCATGCAAACACCAGGTTTAATGATGAGATGAATTAAATATATTATTTTAAAAATTATTTCATGCTTTGCTATTATTCTAAAAAAAATAAATACCGTAATGATTGCTCAAATAGGTCATGATTTGAAATTAGAAAACCTAAGCATTGAGATGATCAATTTCTTCTTTTATATTCAAACTGTTTATGAATGGTAAAGCTTGCCATGCAAACATCAGAATCTAATGAGATGAATTAAACAGGTATGGTATCCTAAAATTATTTCATGCTTTACAAACGTTTAAAAAATTAAATATCCTAATGATTGCTCAAACAGATCCTGATTTGAAATTAGAAAACGTAAGAATTTAAATGATTAGTTTCTTTCATATGCAAACTTCATGCCAAGCTTTAAAGTTCGCCAAACAATCATCAGGGACTCTCTAATCAGATGAAAGTCCACATATGAGAACAAGATGTTAAAATCCCACATGGAAAACACTGAATTCATTGATGGTAAAGTTTACCTCGCCAAGCTAAGACTCCCAATGCAGCACGAGTCTACTAATCATTCAATATTCTCGAGCAAATTGACAAATCACACTTTCTCGATCGCGGAGAAACAAATCGCCGGCGATTCATTTGGAGCGCTTTTGTTCCTGTACACAGTATCAAGATATATTAGTTTCCCAAGTACTCCTGGGTGGTGATGCCAAGAGAACTTTCCTTGAGATCGATAGTAAATCATCGTCCTCTCTCTAAAGTAAGATTAAGCCTGATGCATCTGAGGAAGACTTTATTTGGGAAGTGGAAGTCAAATATGGGCGACTTAATTTCATGGGTGAACGTGATATGTCTGCCGTGCAGGTGTTAAAAGTGTTTTTTATGTCCAACCTTAAGTTTTATACCCCAATTAGAAAGATACAAGCAATGGGGAAAAAAAGGTTTTTTGGGTCATTCTATGGCATCAAAATATTAATCCAGAAAGTTTGATACTTAAAATTTTGTTTAGTGTCAATATTTCAGAAGTAAAAAAAAAAAAAGAAACTTGGAGCCTACTGATTATTACAAACTCACATGAAATTAGAAAACTTAAGAATTGAAATGATTAGTTTCTTTTATATGCAAATTGCATGTCAAGCTTTAAAGTTCACCAAAAAACACCAAGACTCTGAGGACTCCATTGATATGAATTAAATGTGTTAAAAAAAATTATCTCAAGGATTCGCTATGATTTGAAATAAGAAATTAAATATCTTAATGAAATTGCACAAATAGATCAAAATTTGAAATTAGAAAACTTCTAAGAATTTTAATCATTAGTTCCTTTCATATGCAAAAACTGCATGCGAAGCTTTTAAAAGAAGCTTGAAAGCTACTTGAAAGCTTTAAAATGCTCGCCAAACAAACACCAGGACTTTAATGAGATGAATTAAATGTGTTCATCCTAAAATTATTGCATGTTTTGCTATAATTGTTAAAATAAATATCCTAATGATAGATGAAACAGATCATGATTTGAAATTAGAAAAACTTAAGAATCGAAATGATTTATTCCTTTCATATGCAAACTGCATGCCAAGCTTTAAAGGTCGCCAAACAAACACCAGATCTCTAATGAGACGAATTAAATGCGTCATCCTAAAAATTATTTCATGCTTTGCTACATTTTCTTAAAAATTAAAGTTTATAATGATTGCTCAAATAGGTCATGATTTGAAATTAGAAAAACTTAGATTTAAAATTATTAGTCTCTTTCATATGCAAACTTGCTGCATGCCAAGCTTTTTAGGGTCGCCACACAAACACCAACACTCTAATGAGATGAATTAAATATGTTATCCTAAAAATTATTTCATGCTCTGCTATCATTTAAAAATTAAATGTTCTAAATGATTGCTCAAATAGATCATGATTTGAAATTAGAAAACTTATGAATAGAAATGATTAGTTTCTTTCATATGCAAACTGCATGCCAAGCTTTAAAGGTCGTCAAACAAACACTAGGACTCTAATGCGATGGAAGTCCACATACGAGAACAAGGCGTTAAAAATCCCATGGAAAACACTGAATTCATCACGAATGGTAAAGTTTACCTCGCCAAGCTGAGAATCCCAATGTACCATTAGTCTACTAATCATTCAATATTCTCCGAGCAAATTGACAAATCACACTTTCCGAATAGAGAGGAGAAACAAATCGCCGGCGATTCATTTGGAGAGCTTTTGTTCCCAAACACACAGTATCAAGATATATTAGTTTCCCCAAGTACTCCTTGTGGTGATGCCAGGAGAACTTTCCTTTAGATCGATAGTAAAAATCATCTATCTAACGATTCCTCCGATGAGTTGAAATTAAGATTAAGCCTCGATGCATCTGAAGAAGACTTCATTTGGGTAGTGGAAGTCAAATATGGGCGACTTAATTTCATGGCTGAACGTGATATGTCTGCTGTGCAGGTGTTTAAAAGTGTTTTTATGTGAAACCTTGAGTTTTATACCCCATCCAATTAGAAGATATAAGCATTGGCGAAGAAAGGCTTTTTGGGACATTCCATGGTAGTATCAAAAATATTAATCCATCTTCTCCCTCTCAAAAGTTTGATACTTTAAAATTTTGTTTCAGTGTCTTTCATTATCAAGATAAAAATATTTATTAGTATTAAAATGAAATATGATGGTATAATATTTTATCATAATTTTTTTCGTAGCAAATTTTTTTGGGTCATCTAGTTCTTGTTTTTAATAGCCATACGTTAAATTAAAAAAACTTTTATTCATTAATTAGCATTTGGTTTTGGATGAAAATTTTGTAATGAAGATTTACAAACGAAATCAGATCATCAAATGCATGAAGTTAAACTAATGAATTAAAAATCAAATGCTGTGCACATATGTTTCTTCACACTGGTTTTACTTGCCCTGTACTTTTAGTACTGTTTTTTGAAGTTAGAATAAGCCGGTAAATATAAAAAGAAATTTAAATAAAATTTTACTCTTCTGTGACACTATCCCAATGTAGAACGAACTTTCCCGTAGGGATGTTTTCTGAAATTCGAAAGTCACACCACATTTTCGAACACCGTCCTTTAGGGTTCCAAAATGTAAAATTTCGAATAATGTTAAACTTACCTTATTCGTACCTGCTGTATACGTAGGAAATAGTCGTTTGAGTAAAAGAACAAACTATTTTAAAAACCGAAACTAAAATTGCTCATCTTTAGGACTTTTCAGGTTTATGAAATAATTATATAATAGAGAAAGGTTTAAATAAATTCTGTGAAATTCTATATAATGAAATGAATATCATTTACCATTTAGTATTATTTATTAAATATTAATTAACATGCTTGATAGAAACGAAAATAATGAATATATATGAGAAAATAACTAAAAATACCGGATTTTAGTGTAAAATTTATCGTATTCATAGTAAGAACTAGTCTTTTGGGTATGATAAGACTTTTCAAACCCGAAATTCAAATTGCCTATCTTTTGGACATTCCAACTTGCAAAAATAAATATATAATAGAGAAATGTTTAAATAATTTTGGTGATATTATATATACATATATATTGAACTGAATATCATTTACTATTTATTATTATTCATTAAATATTAACTAACATGTCTGACAGAAACGAAAGTCATAAATATACGAAAAATAATGCAAAAAATCAATAATAGATAAATTTAACTAAATATTTATTGTAAATTATAAATTACTATGCATTACTTTTCGTGGGGCAACAGGACCATTGTGGATCAAAGACGTCTGCCTACTTGCAGATTTCGAGACAGGAGATGTTTTCTTTGTACAGGGTAGGGTTGTCAGCCCTACGCCCAAAGCTCTACAGTCATAATGGACAGGGACCTATGGTTTTAAAGGGGATTCAGAACCACTACAAGCATTCATGGCACCGCCAGAACTCGAACCCGAAACATGTGACACTACCAGACTTAGTGCTGGTCACTTGGCCCTCAGCTCCCAATATGTATATTCCTTTTTCTAATGCAGCTAATACAGAGTCAGTTAATCCTTATGTCATAAGCAATGGCTGCACCATTGTTACTCATTTAACACTACTCATCGGACAAGTGTGGCTTTGAAGATAGGCTACGGACACGAGTAACACAACTCCCACAACGCTCAACGATGATATTAGACCTGGACCTACGGTTTAAAGTGGATTCAAAGCTTGTAGTACCGAGAGACATAGCACTAGTCCTTAGGCCATCAGGTCCCACTATATTTTACTTAATCGAATTAAAAATAAATATAATTTATATGTTAACTATGTCATTAAAACTTAAATTCTGACTTAAAATTTATAAACAATAAATGACGAAACTATCTCAAATGTAGAACGCATACTATAAAATAACAGTCAGAAACAAGTAAACATCACTTTAATAAAAAATCTCCTATTTAAGGTTATTTGTATATTTTAAATATCTTCTTAAATTAAAGGAAAAAAACTAAGATAGGTTAAAGATGGTTTTATTTTCCAGTCAATAGATTAAAATATTTAAAAGGACATATAAATATAAATTGAAACTGAATACATAATGTAAAATTTTATAATGATGTGAATTTAGTAACTATCAAACACAATTTCAATCTTTATGTCGATTGAATCGCATACAAAAATTAAAAAAAAAAAATTAAATGGAACTTTAAAAGCATGTTGCGCTAAAAGCATAATGACACAAACCTTCAGAAAAAAAGTAAACAATTTGCTAAAAGCATTTTTGGTTTTAATTCTAACTTAAATTTATTTACTGAAAACGTTAATCTTAAAAGTGTTATTGCGTTGTTTACATTAAAAAATGGGCACTTGCAATCTTTCAAACAATTTAACTATTAAAAAGGAAGTGCAAATTTCCAAACTGTGTATCCTACGAAGAGTAATTTCATTTTAAGAGATTAAAATTTGTCAAGTGAGCTTCGATTTTCTCTATTAAAAGCACTTTCAATTTAAAAAAAAAAAAATAATCCAAAGAGTAAATTTTTTCCCGAGTAAGATATTAAGTTGCTTCCACTACAAATAAATTGAAAAACTAAAATAATAAGTAAATAAGCTTTATTTTACACAAAAATTAGATTAAACTATCTAAATAAAAAATATATTGAGTAGTTTCATTAAAATAAATGTGCTTTAAAAGGAAACAGTTCTTTTAGAAACGAATATATATTTTATTCTTGTTTGATCTGAGTTCCTCAACTATATTACTCAGTATCACAGCTCAAACTGCTATTGATTTTGTGCCTTAAACAAACGTATATATAATATCAAAGTTTACTCAAAGGCTAAAGATAAGCTATGGAGTTGAAAGTAAATTTTTTAAGTCAAATATTTTCTTTTGCCAGGGATGGGAATTGACAGGTGCGAATTTAAAAGGTATCTAACATCATTATTTCTGAGTGAGTATTATTACTTAAATGTGCCTACAGGCTATGGAAAGGACGCTCTGAATTTATAATAGCATTAAGATTTACAGAGTTTTGAAAGTTCGGAAACGTAAACCCAATTATCAACATTGTTGTAGAGGGATGGCCTGAGGTTATGCATCCCTCTTTATCATTTTTGCAATGCATTGATATTAGAATTGATCTATATTAATGATCTAAACAAATAAATCAATGCTAAAGTTTTGTTTTTAAGATTTACATATCGCAAATGCTTTTAATGTGAGTTGGTTTGATTATGAGGCACATTAAATAATTTTTGTCCAATTCAGATACATTTTAGTATAAACATATATTCAAATCTAATTAATTTTAATATTAATGAAATGCATTATTAAATTTAATATATATTAATATTATCCATTAAATATTGATTAACATACGTGTTGGAAGGATATTAGTAAATGTATGAGAAAATAATGTAAAAAAATCTATAATAGATAAATTGAACTACTACATATTTTTTTGTGAATTATAAATTACTATATATTACTTCTTAATTTATGTAGCAACCCCATGGTGGGCCGAGGCCGTCAGTCTACTAGCAGATTTCGAGATAGAATATGTTTTTTTATTCACAAGGTAGTGTTGTCAGGCCTACGCCTAAAAACTCTACGGTTATATAAGACACGACCTACGGCGTAAGTGGTTTTACAAACCACTACAAATATCCATCACACCACCGGTACTTGAACCCGAAACCTGAGTCAGGAAGCCACAAAGCTATTCAATTACCATCAGGTCTCACTATATATTATTGATCGCGTTTAAATAAATACAATTTTTATAACAGTGTCATTAAAAACTGAAATTGAAATTTGTAAACAATAATGAAGAAGCTATTTCAAATTTAGAACGTATATTATAAAATAATAGCCGAAAACAAAAGAAATATTACATTAATGAAATCTTCTGTTTAAAGTTATATTTTAAATAGCTTTTTAAATTAAAAGAAAACAAATACAGATATGTTTCAGGATCATAACATCAAACCATTTTCATTTTCCCTTCAATAGATTAAAATATTTAAAAGGACATATAAATGTAAATTGAAACTGAATGCATTAATTTTTATAATGCTGTGAATTAAGTAACTACCAAACACAATTTTAATCTTGTGAATACTTTATGTCGATTGAATCGTTTACAAAAAATAAAAAAAGAATAAATTGCATCTTAAAAGCTTGTTGCGCTAAAAGCATAATTCGAGACACCCTTGAGAAAAAAAAAGTAAATAAATTTGCTAAAAGCATTTTTCGGTTTTAATTCTAACTTTAATTCATTTACTGAAAACTGTAATTTTAAAAGCGTTGTGTAGTTGTTTACATTAAAAAATGGGCACTCACAATCTTTCGAGCAATTTAACTATTAAAAGGAAGTGCAAATTTCCAAACTGTGTATCCTTGGAAAAAGTAATTTCGTTTTAAGAGATTAAAATTTGTCAAGAGAGCTTCGATTTTTTCTCTATTAAAGACCTTCTAATTTAAAAAAAAAAAACACAAAAGATTAAATTTATTTTTCCACAGAATATATTCTTTTATGCGAGAATAATATATTAAATTGCTTCCAACACAAATAAATTGAAAAACTAAAAATAATAGGTAAATAAGCTTTATTTTATACAAAAATTAGATTAAACTATCTAAATAAAAAAAGTATATATTGAGTAGTTTCATTAAAGTAAATGCTCTTTGAAGAGGAATCATTTCTTTTCAGAAAAGAATTCTTCTACTCTTGTTTGATCTCAGTTCCTCAAATACATTACTCAGTATCACAGTTCAAACTGCTATTGATTTTGCGCCTTAAACAAAAGTAAATATAATATCAGAGTTTACTCAAAGGCTAAAGATAAGCCATCGAGTCGAAAGTACATTTTTTAAGTCAAATATTTTCTTTTGCCTGGGATGGGAATTGACAGGTGCGAATTTAAAATGTATCTGACATCATTATTTCTGAGTGGGTATTATTACTTAAATGTGCGAAAATGTGCCTCAGGTTACGGAATGGATGCTCTGAATTTATAATAGCATTAAGATTTATAGAGTTTTGAAAGTTCGGAAACGTAAACCCAATTATCAACATTGTTCTAGAGGATGGCCTAGGCTATGAATCCCTCTTTATCATTTTGAGATGCATTGATATTAGAATTGTACTATATATTATATTATATATTATATTATTTTATAATCTTTATATTTATTAAAATAAATAAAATTTATATTTTAACTATGTCATTAATATTTACAATTTTAAATTAAAATTTATGGACAAAAATAACGAAATTATCTGAAATGTTGAGCGCATATCATAAAATAGCAACCAAAAACAAAGAAAACGTCACATTAATAAAAATCTTCTATTTAAGATTATTTATATATTTTTAAATAACTTTTTAAATTAAAAGAAAACAAATAAAGATATGTTTTTCGGATCACAACATCATATCATTTTTATTTTAAAGTCAATAGATTTAAATATATAATGGGATGTATAAATGTAATTCGAAACTCAATGCATAATGTTAAATTTCATAATTATGCGAATTAAATGCCTACCATACACAATATTAGTCTTGTGAATGCTTTCTGTCGGTTGAATCATTTATAAAAAATAAAAAAAAAGAATAAATTGAACTTTAAAAAGCTTGTTGCGCTAAAAAGCATAATTCGACACAAACCTTCAGAAAAAAAAAAAAGTAAATAAATTTGCTAAAAGCCTTTTTTTCGGTTTTAATTCCAACTTTAAATTATTTACTGAAAACGGTAATCTTAAAAGCGTTGTGTAGTTGTTTACATTAAAAAATGAGCACTCGCAATCTTTCGAGCAATTTAACCATTAAAGGAAGTGCAAATTTCCAAAGTGTATATCCTTCGAAAAGTAATTTCGTTTTAAGAGATTAAAATTTGTCAAGTGAGCTTCGATTTTCTCTATTAAAAGCCCTTTTAATATAAAAAAATAATCCAAAAGAATAAATTTTTTTCCCTTTGTAAGATATTAAGTTGCTTCCACTACAAATAAATTGAAAACTAAAAATAATAAGTAAATAAGCTTTTATTTTACACAAAAATTAGATTAAACTATCTGAATAAAAAAATATGTATTGAGTAGTTTCATTAAAATAAATGGGCTTTAAAAGGTCAGTTCTTTTTAGAAAATAATTTATCTTGTATTCTTGTTTGATCTCAGTTCCTCAACTATATTACTCAGTATCACAGCTCAAACTGCTATTGATTTTGTGACTTAAACAAAAGTAAATAGCACATCAAAGTTTACTCAAAGGCTAAAGATAAGCCATCGAGTCGAAAGTACATTTTTTAAGTCAAATATTTTCTTTTGCCAGGGATGGGAATTGACAGGTGCGAATTTAAAAGGTATCTAACATCATTATTTCTGAGTGGGTATTATTACTTAAATGTGCGAAAATGTGCCTTCAGGTTATGGAATGGACGCACAGAATTTATAATAGCATTAAGATTTATAGAGTTTTGAAAGTTCGAAACGTAAACCCAATTATCAACATTGTTGTAGAGGATGGCCTAAGGCTATGCATCCCTCTTTATCGTTTTGGCGATGCATTGATATTAGAATTGTTCTATGTTAATGATCTAAACAAATACATCAATGCTATAGTTTGGCTTATAAGATTTGCATATCTCAAATGCTTTTAGTGTGAGTGATGGTCTGATTATGAGGCAAGTTATAAATATATTTTTGTTTTAAATTCAGACAAATTTTACCATGGACATGATCATGTATTCAAATACAATTAAAATAATGAATGTATTTATGAACTACTAGATATTTTACTACTTTCTTAATTATTAAATGTAAAAAAAAATATTAATTAATAATAATAAAACATTTATAAAGAAAAAACTACAAAATTTGAAAAAGGAAAAATTTTTAGAACAATAAATTCAACAATATTTAATTAAAATGGGCCTGGTGGCCGAGTGGCTTACGCTCGATACCACAGGTTTCGGGTTCGAGTCTCGGCGGTGCCGTGGATGTTTGTTGTGGTTTGGAATCCACTTTAAACCGTAGTTCCCCGGTCTAATAGGACAATAGAGCTTTGCGGGGGTATCGTTTTTCCGCGTCCGTAGCTGATCTTCAAGCTAGGCGCACCTCCTGGGTAGTGCTAAGTGAGTAATGTCTGCGCAGCGCTGGCCTTAAGGCATCAGAGATAATTGTATAAGTGTTTGCCAGCTGCATCAGGACAAAAATATTTAATTAAAGTCAAAAACTGCTTCGATGGTAATCTTAATAAAATTCAGTAAATGACACTTTGTTTTAGGGATATTTTATTATGTAACCGTTCTTCCTTCTACACACTGCAAGAGCGCCCCTTGTGGAGGGAAGTACAGCGCAACATCGCTGTAGCCGATTACCGTTTAGTTTGTAATCTCTCATTCCCAAGAGGGGAATATATTCACTGCAACTCTGCTTAAAAGTTGGCCTACAGACGCTGACCTGTGTCTCAAATCTCAACTCAGTCACATCCAGTTACAATCCAGAATTGATCCAACCCACAACACTACAATTATCAATAGCGAATGATGTTTTAATAAAACAACAGCATATAATGGGCTAAAAGATGGAATTAAAAGAAAATAATACATGACAGGTGAAATACTCAGAGAAACCATATGAACTCAATAATCGAGTTATTTGGTTTTTACAGATAGAATGATTTATATTAATACAGATATAAAAAATTAATATTATTACTGAACAACACAAAAATTAAATTTTAAACGGAAATAAAAAATATTTACATAAAAGTTTTTTTTATTTAAAAAAATAATAAAATTTTTGTATATATTTCTTAAATATAAGATTACCAGATAACATATAAAGTTACATATACATAATACATATAAAGTTTTAATTTATTAAGGCACAGTAAAAAAATTTATACAGAAATAAAAAAATAAAATTTTTGAATGAAAGGAGCAAATTTTTTTAAAGCATTAAAATAAAAAATGAAACAACACATTTTTTTATTATTAATTAAGATAATAAATCATGACAAACATTTTAATTCATGATTTTAACCAATATTATTTCTAAAAATTAGCTAAAAAATTTTTAACTAAACTTGACATAACTTCCCTTTCATGTTAGAATAATCGAGACTTCTATATTAAACACATTTCAAAAGATTGAAGGTTACAATTACCATTCTGGAATATCAACCAAGCTTTATTTTGGGCGGAAGATGCTTAGCAGAAAATCCTTTTTGCAGAAACTGTTCGAATGCCAGTAACTTTGGTGAATAACACCAACTTTTTGTTTTGAACGGAAAATGTTTAACAGGAAAATACTCATTCCAGAAAAGTTTCGAAATACTCTTGTTCAAATGCCAGTACCTTTGCCAAATATTAACCAAGTTTTGGTTGGAATGGAAAATGTTTGAACACAATGGCTATTGGCGAATATCAATTAACTTCGTTTTTGTGCAAAAAATATTTAGTAGAAAATGTTCGTTGCTAAAAGAGCTCGAAATATAAAAATTTCGTATGCCAGTATCCTTGAGGATTATTAACCAGGCTTTATCTTGGGTGGAAGATGTTTATCAGAAAATGTTTATTTCAGAAATTGTTCGAATGCCAGTACCACTAAGAATGTCAAAAAGTTTTACTTTGCGCGGAAAATGTTTACAGAATATGTTCGAAGTGTGAAAATGTTCGAATGCCAATGTCATTGGGGAATATAAAAGTCAAGTTTTTATTTTGGGGATGATGTTTAGAAGAAAAGGTTCGTTCAGAAACTGTTTGAATGACAGTACCAATGGGAATGCCAATCAAGTTTTGTTTTTAGGCGAAAAAAATGCTCGTCGCAGAGTATGTTCGAATTCAATTGGTATTGAAGAATGCCAACTTTGTTTTGGGAGAAAAGTGTTTAGTAGGAAATGTTCGTTACAAAAAATGCTCGAAATGTAAAAATTTCGAATGCCAGTAAGTGTCAATGCGCAATATCAACCAAGTTTTATTTTGGACATAAGATGTTTAGCAGAAAATGTTTTAAAGTTTTTATTTGGGCGGAAAATGTTCGCTGCAAAATATGTTCGAAGTGTAAAAATCTTAGAATGCCACTGCCGTTAGGGATTATCAACCAAGCTTTGTTTTGGAGAAAGATGTTTTAGCAGAAAACGTTCGAATGCCAGTATCCTCGGAATGTCAATAAAGTTTTGTTTCGGGTGGATTATATTTAGCAGAAAATGATCATTGCAGTAAGTGTTCGAAATGGAGAGGTTCAAATGCCAGTACAGTTGCCATTATTAACCAAGTTTTGCTAGCAGCTAAAAATGTTCGAAATGTAAAAATGTTTAAATGCAGATGCTATTGTTATGGCCGAAAAATGTTTAGTAGAAAATGTTCGTTGCAAAAAAAAAAAACTCGACATGTAAAAATTTCGAATGCCATTATCATTGGGGAATAACAACCAAGCTTTATCTTGGGCAGAAGACCTTCAGTATAAAATGTTCGAATGCCAGCACCACTGTGAAAGTGAAAGAAGTTTTATTTTTAGGCGGAAAATTCTCGTTGC
The DNA here is from genome assembly GCA_021605095.1 of Caerostris extrusa. Taxonomy (NCBI): domain Eukaryota; kingdom Metazoa; phylum Arthropoda; class Arachnida; order Araneae; family Araneidae; genus Caerostris; species Caerostris extrusa. The sequence goes on along the minus strand of BPLR01020258.1, from coordinate 44,081 downwards.
AGAAAATGTTCGAATGCCATATCACTAGGAATGTCAATAAAGGTTTGCTTAAGGCGGAAAATGTTTAGCGTAAAATGTTCGTTGCCGAAAGTGTTCGAAGTGTAAAACTCATAAATGCCAGTGCCATTAGGGATTATAGTTAAGTCTTATTAAATAGTAGAAATTATGTTTAGAAATTATTCGAAAGCCAGTACCACTGAGAATGTCAATATAGTTTTGTTTTGGGCGGAAAATGCTCGTCGCAGAGAATATTCGAATGCCAGTACTATAGGTGAATGTCTATCAAGTTTTTGTTTCAGACGGAAAATGTTAAGCAGGAAATGTTCGTTGCCGAAAGTGTTCGAAGTGTAAAAATCATAGAATGCCAGGGCCATTAGGGATTATAGTTAAGTCTTATTAAATAGTAGAAATTATTGTTTAGTAGAAATTATTCGAAAGCCAGTACCACTGAGAATGTCAATATAGTTTTGTTTTGGGCGGAAAATGCACGTCGCAGAGAATATTCGAATGCCAGTACTATAGGTGAATGTCTACCAAGTTTTGTTTCAGACTGAAAATGTTTAGCAGGAAATGTTCGTTGCAGAAAGTGTTCGAAATGTAAAAAGGCTCAAATGCCAGTACAGTTACTGAATATTAACCAAATTTTGCTTGGTGCTGAAAATGTTCGAAGTCTAAAAATGTTGAAATACAAATGATATTGTTTTGGACAAAAAATGTTCGTTGTAGAAAATGCTCAAAATGTAACATATTATTTGGTTGGAAAATGCTGACGGGAACGATCAATCTTTAATATTAATGAGAGGTGAGGGTTTACGAGTGATAAATCTCTGTCATGCTGTTAATAAGTAACCCTCCCCCTCAAAAAAAATCGTATGTTTATACTTTTTGAGTGTAGTCGCGCAAATTCTTCGTAATGAAGTTAACAAAGTAGGAACTAACGTACTAATGTCAATAAATGGCGTAGCATTCAAAAATAAATAGCAAAAATTTTTTAAAAATTATTCATTGTAATTACTAAATTATTGCATTACTCTGAATAGTTAAGAACCGATTTTTTACTGGAAACTTCTAAAGCAAATTTATTTTAGGCCGTAAATAGATATATAGGCATTAAAGCATTATTATTCTAGACGGAGCAGGTACTTTTCTTGCATTAAATCTTTATTGTTTCCTAGTCTGCCCTTGTTTACCAGCTTTCTTTGCGGATTTTGTATTCTTGTCTTTTGTATCTCCTGTTTCCTGTCCGTTGCAGTGGTTAAACGAAAATCCTTGAATAAATTTTCAAATTTTATCCTTTTCTGAAATTTTTATGCTTTTCCTGAAAGTTAAGTTCCTTTAAAAAACTCTGCCGTACTTAAACATCTGCGCTACGGAATATTCTTTTTTCCCCCATTAAGTAAATCAGATAATGTCATGAGATAAAAAATTTTAAGAAAAATTGTAATTTAAAAATTTTGATTATATTTTTTAATAGTTTAAATTTGTTATAAAATTTAGAACTGTTATTTTAATTTTAATAAATTTTATAAAAAATTATTAAGAATATATGGAAATTTTATATTTGATAAAAAATAAATATGCATACAGAAAAATTATTCATATTACAGTCTGAAAACTTTTCTGTTTTAATCTGATTAATAAAATAAAAATAATTTTTGTAAATATTGCGAAAAACAGTTTTCTTATATATGAAAAAAACTGCCTATCTCGACAACATTAATTAAAACTTTTTACCCCTGCTAATGCGAGTTTTTTGTGATAAAATTTTGAATTTAAAAATTTTGTTTCTATTTTGGACTTAATAATGCAAGCTATACTTCTTCAAGATTTATTGTTTCAATTGTTATTAATCAGGGTTTATTAGTAGGTAGAAATAACTTAAAATTTGTTTAAAATAAATAAATTTTTCACTTGCTTTGAAAAGAAATGTTTTATAACACTTATTTCAGTATTTAAAAAAAAGAAATTATTGAAAGACATACATATTAAAAAACAGTGAGGTATGAATTTTATATTATTATTTTTTGTTGTTGCTGTACCTCTATGACTCTCTAGACTCACTAGATAATACTCCCATTTAAACTTTCAGGTGTAACTGCACCTCACTCATGTGAGAAACCCTAAAAGTCATGTGAGTTCTGTAAAACCTTAAAGATCTGTCAATGTTTCTCTCGTGTCATCTCGTTTCTGAAATCTGGGAAGTTTCAAACTTCACCTGTCAAGAGTCATGGGAGAAAAAACTGACCCAAATGTTCTGTAATGTAACGCTTATAAGATCTGTCAATGTTTCTCTCGTGTCATCTCGTTTCTGAAATCTGTGAGTTCTACCACACCACTAAAGATTTCAAACTTCAGTCGACTTGCAAGTCACTTCGGGACCACGGGGCGGACTTATGAAACTAAGAACTATGACGTGGTCAATTGTGAACTATGATGTTGTCAGCTGAGTAATTCTGACGTAGTCAATTTAAAACCACTTTTCCTTCAATTAAAATCAACGTTGCAATCAACTGAGAACTCTGACGGCGTCAACTGAGAACTATGATGGTTTCGACTAAGAGCTATGATGTCCTCAATTGAGAGTTACGACGTGTTCAATTGAGAAGTATGATGTCTGGTGATAACTATGACGTGCTAACTGAGCAATATGACATAGTGAACTGATTATTATAGAGTGGTTAAGTGAAAACTGTAACCTCGTCAATTGAGAACTATAATTCTTTTTAATAGGATTTACACCAGTAACTACACTGAAGTGACAAAAGTCATGGGATACCTCTTAATATCTTGTCGGCCCTCCTTTCGCCCGGCGAAGTGCAGCAACTCGACGTGGCATGGACTCAACAAGTCGTTGGAAGTCTTCTGCAGGAATATTGAGCCATGCTGTCTCGATAGACGTCCATAATTGTGAAAGCGTTGATGATGCAGGATTTTGGGCACGAACAGACCTCTCGATGATGTCCCATAAATGCTCGATGGGATTCATGTCGGGCGATCTAGGTGACCAGATCATTCGTTGGAATTGCCAGAATGTTCTTCAAACCAATCGCGAACAGTTGTGGCTCGGTGAAATGGAGCATTGTCATCCATAAAAATCCCATCATTGTTTGGGTACATGAAGTCCATGAATGGCTGCAAGTGATCTCCAAGTAGCTGAACATAAGCATTTCCAGTCAATGTTCGGTCCAGTCGCACCAGAGGACCAAGTCCATGCCATGAAAAACAGCCCACACCATTACGGAGCCACCACCAGCTTGAACAGTGCCTTGCTGACAGTTTGGGTCCATGGCTTCGTGGGGTCTGCGCCACACTCGAACCCTACCATCAGCTCTTACCAACTGAAATCGTGACTCATCGGACCAGGCCACGGTTTTCCATTCATCTAGGGACCAACCGATATGCTCACGTGCCGACGAGAGTCGCTGCAAGCGATGTCGTTCTGTCAGTAAAGGCACTCGAGTCGGTCTTCTGCTGGAATAGCCCAAGAAAAAAGCCAAATTTCTCCGCACAGTTCTAACAGACAAGTCCCTTGTACGTCCCACATTGATTTCTGCGGTTATTTGACGCAGTGTTGCTTTGTCTGTTAGAATTTACGACTGCAGACGTCGCCGGTCTCGGTCGTTAAGTGCCGGCGGTCGACCACTGCGCTGTCCATGGTGGGATGTTATGCCTGAAATGTCATACTCGGCACACTCTTGACACAGTGGATCTGGGAATGTTGAATTCCTAACGATTTCCGAAATGGCATGACCCATGCGCGTCTAGCTCCAACTAACATTCCGCGTTCAAAGTCTGTTAATTCCCGTCGTGCGGTCATCATCACGTCAAAACCTCTTCACATGAATAACTTGAACAGAAATGAAAGCTCTGGGGTGAAAGCACTGCGCATTTATACCTGTTCTACGCGATGCTACTGCTATCTGAAAATTTTGCATATTGCTATCCCATGACTTTTGTCACTTCAGTGTATTTTTAAATTTAACAGCTCAGATTTAATATTACTAATAAAAAAATTTTGTAAAAGATAATTGTGTTTGCATAATGTATAGTTTAGCGCTCTGAAGCTCGTTGCCACAGGTTTCGGTTTAGAGTCCTGACGGTGCCATGGATGTTTTTAGTGGTTCAGAATCCACTTAAAACAAAAAAAGGTATTGTCTAATTGGACTGTAGAGCGTTAGGGGCTGAAACCCCTACCCTGTAATAAAGAAAGCATCTCCTGTCTCGGAATGTATGAGTAGGCAGACGGCTATGGCCCACCAGGGTATACAACTGACGTTACTTACTTTTCTTCCCACTCATTGTACAAAAAAATAAGTAACATGTGGAGTTTAAGTGCAGAAGGGCTCAGGTTATAATTCTCATACAAATATGTAAAATAACAGAGATGCATTAAGTGAATTTTTATAATAAGAATTAAGCTATTAATAAATAATAAATACCTGAACGCATTTCTTATGTATAATGTACATTTCAGAGAATAATCCCCGCTATACAAGATTATATAGAACCCATTATGAAATTCTTTATATGATGGTAGCAATCTTTAATATTAAAAATATAAAATTTACATTGCATTTCTTGTAAAGTTTAATACCATGTAACAATTTTATGGAATTTGATAAAGGCTTCATTATACATTCATTCATTTATGCTACACTACTAGCTCACAAATTTCATCATCCCACGTAATATGTAATGGTTAAGCTAGGCCTATTATAAATGTAATGAATACAAAATATAATTTTTAATATATGGTGGTTATGTAATACAATATAAAAATATATATTTTTTATTTTGATATCTTTGATTTATTTAAAATGGCCTTTAATCTAAACAATAAATAGAAAAGTTGGGAATAAACGGGAAACTTAACTATAAATTTACATATAAATTATCTTTTTTGAGACACGATACTTTCATATATGAGTAAAATGTATTTATATTAGTTCATCTGTATTCTGGTTATTTCGTACCATAAGCATGTTCCTTAGAATTACTGCGCATACATATTCATTGCTTATTATACAAAGCGGCTAATAGAATATAGATGTATATGCATAATTCGAATAAGAACTCATTTTCTTCTTGATATATATATATACTTTTTTGTTAAGAATATTTTTATGTTAAATTGGTTTAACCGTAAAATATAAATTACACAAATATTTACTTAAGCATATATTTATATAATTTGTATATGTTAAGCTTAAGTTAAAAATTGAAACATTTTTCTCTCTTAATTTAGTTCTATAACGAAGTAAATAATGTAAAAACAAATAAATGATAATATATAATTGTAATTAAAATCAAAAAAAAAGTAAGCATTAAAAGAGGAATTTTGAATAAACTTCATTAGCGAAATTGAATATTTTTATTATTCTAATTTTAACATTTATTCAATACAAGTTTTTGTTTCCAAAGGCAATTGACACATTGAAATGGGGTGATTTACTGGGATAATGGCAGATATATAGCAAATTCAGCATTTGCAGGATGATGAGCGTTTCTCACTCTTGTTTTCTAATTCATCGTACAAAAAAGGATTTTCTGCAACAAATGTGTCAAGCCCATATTGGGCACTGTAATGCCATAATACCCATAAGCATTAACTTGCATTATGATCATCGAAATTATAATGTAAGCCCTTAATGCCCATAATCCCACCCCTCATATTTACAATTACAATATAAGTTCACTTAATTCAGTTATAAATAGCTTTTAAATAATCTGGTTCCATAAATATTTAAAACAATTAGAAAAATAGCTATACATAGTCAAAAAAAGTAATGCTGCATGTGATCAACAAATTAGTGGAAATACTATTATTTAACAACACTGAATATGTGATCTAAATCATGTTAAAAGCGTATGCAGTTTCTTCAAGCTGAAACTGCATAATGAAATTCTGAGAGTCATCTTTTAGATACGAGTACTCAATATCATTAATCTGAGTCAATGAAGGAACAAAAGCGGATGGAAGTCAATCCTGTGTTGCAAAAGCCAGCTTTTTATAATCCACAGTGCTTTTTTCTGAGAATTGAATCAGTTTTTAATATGCACAGGCAAGGAAGACGAAAAATACAAATTCCACAGATAAACACCATTTCAAGCAAAGCCCTTTGCTGTATCAATACAGATCAAAAGAACCTGACTTGTTTCAGGAGGCTCGTTGAGTAAGTACAGGACTGCTACAACAGCCTGTCTTAAATCTTCTCTTTGTAGCACTTGAAGGTCGGTATCCGAAACAACCGCGTGCAGAAAATTTTACAAAGCAGGTTATAAAAACACATCCAACATTGCATGTTTCTCTTTGAATCACCCCCCAAAAATAACCGCTTTATTGGGAGCACACACGTAAATTGGAGTGTAAGTCAATGAAGACCTGTAATACGAGTCCACAAAGACTGTAAAATACTGTAATACGCTAAATAACGACACCATCCAATTGCTTTGAATATTAAAAAGCACATTTAGACTATTTTGGCAATAGAGAACGTTAAAGCAATCGTTATAAATAGCGAATCAATTTTATCTTCACTTCACTTTTCCCTTGTCAAGTATTACATTAAAAAATTATCTTTTAGAGGATTGGCAACAAGTTTGGAATTAAACTTTTTTTGCCAAAAATGTTCAAAATCATTCCTAAAGCTTAAAAGAAATCACAAAATTACATCTAGAGGAGAAATTATGTTCACAAGGGGTCAGGGGTGCATTCCCAACATACCAAGAGATTCAACTTCTCAGAAGAGGATTTCTGTTTCTGTGGAGAAATTGGAGAATATAACACTATACAACTGCAACTACTTGCCCTTTTACAGAATCATGCATCTTAAATCCTTAAAATCCCTTTTTTGCATTCAGTGGCATAGAAATATAATTTATAACCGATAGACGAGATGAAAATATTCAAAATAATAAACTTTATAGAACAAAATTAACAATTAATACCTAGGAAACATCTGCTTCAACCTTTTTCTTGAATTAATAAATCATTATCCACAAATTACAAATTGAAGTACCACCTATCCTATCACTCTCAACAAAAGTATTTCATCTTTTATATTAACTTAATAAGTCCCCTGCAACAATTTTGAAACTTTGAACTCCATTGACACACCAAAGAACTTAGCTGCCAGCTGAGTTAACGAACTTCATTTTCATTATGGAACATCACTGTTGGCAAGCATAGCTGTTAGATATAATGACTCGATTAAAACTGATCGCACATTGAATTTGGATATTTTTTTAATGCTTTCTTTATTATATGTATTTTCAATACAAAAGTATTGAAAATGCACGAATATTGTACTTCTTCCCCTCCTAATATGCGAAACATTGTCTAATTATGTCATTGTCGTTTTTGACAAATTTTATTAAATAATAATATATAGAAAACTCACAATCCCAATTCCTTAATATTTGGGTACCAATCTAAATACAAAATCAAAAAAGTAAATAAAAAAAAATTTTTTTTAATTTTAAGTTTATACATTAAAATATTTTTAGATTTAATGTTAATGAAGATTATTAATGATTAATTTAAAATCTCAAATTTCTTACAAATCGAGAATAATTAATAACAATTTTGAAATTTGATAATTAAATGTTTTATTTTATTTCTTTACTTAAGTTTATCTTATTCTTGCACTTAAGCTTTTTAGCTTAACGTTGCATTTGATTGCTTGCTCTACAACAAGATAACCATTGATTTTATATAATTAAAAAAAAAAAAAACCTTAGTGAGGATAGGAAAATTAAAAATGAAAAAATTTTTAAAATTTCTACATTATCATTTAAAAAGCAAGTTTCATCCTTTTATTACGTTATCATAAAATCTTAATAATGTATCTTATAGTTAATCTTTATTTTATTAAAATATATTTCTTCACAATGACGATAATTGTATTTCAAAATGCTTTGTTTTATCATGTGAAATCAACTAAAACTGAAAAAGTGGATACAAAATTTCAATAAAACGCTTACATGGGTCAAAAGCCCTTGCATGTTTCATTACAGGTTTCAAAGGCATAGCCTCGGCAAAAACCATTTTCCACTTTAAAAAATTTACCCTTTTGAAAATTTTAGAGAAATATCTTTGAAAATCGAAAAATGTTTCTGAACTACATGATATTAAGATGCCTAACTTGAACTATGATATTCAACAGATATCTCCGCTAAATTCGTATCGCAAATGTATAAATATCTTCCCGGATCAAGTCAGAAAACGATATGGAGATATGAATGCATTGAATTTGTTTGGTTTAAAAACCAATAGATATCTTCGAAGCATTTTCATATGGAAGCAGAAATGCATTGTGGATCTCTGTATCTTCAAAGTAGATTTGGAGCGTAAATATTTGCTTTTATGATATTCGAGAAATGGAAATTATATTTGTTTAGAAATGGATAAGATTTGTAAAAAAAAAAAAAAAAAAAAAAAAAAATGAATTTCAATCTTAGGAAAACAAATTTTAATCAATTTCTTGTCTTCTATGGAGTAAACTATGTTCCTGAAGCTTGTTATGACAAACAATTTGGTGTTTCAAAATCACGGTATGCTACTTATAAATCTGTCCATTGTTCTAAGAGTGATTGTTTTATAATTTATGGCTTAACATATATTCTTAACTATAATCATAAATAAATAATTTTTATTAGATTTCTTTGGAGTTTAGTGATTAACTGTTTAAAGAAAATTAGCAATCAAAATTACAAAATTATTATACGAAAAAAATCTAAGCTATAAATGATTAACAGTAAAATTTAGCAAAAATTACATCCTAATATCCATTAAAAATTTTATCATGCAAAATAATTTACAAAAGGACTATAAATCAAAAGAAACCTTACTCGTATCACAGGAATAACATATTCAATCAAGGTGACGGAAGATTCAGGTCACAAACAGTTGCAGTTATTCTCTTAAACGAAGGGCTGTTATCGTTATTATAACATCATATGTTAACATTTCAAACTCATTCTAGCTGAATGCGTTCCTCAGTTAGATGGATACCTAAGCATACAGGACAATATCGTATCGAACACCCATATACAGGCAGTATCACACACCAAATACAGGGAATCATTGTACACCCATATACAGGGCAGTATCACATCACTTCTGCCCCATGGAAGTATCGTACACCCATATAGGCAATATCGTTCACCCATATACAGGACGTCAATATCGCACACCCAAACGTATATAAGTAAATATGGTACGCCCATATACAAGCCAGTATCGTACACCCAAATACAGGAAAGTGTGGGATACACACTAAATACAATAAAAATTAGACCTGAAAGTGCATCGTCACCTTTTGGTACATATTTTATGGCATAACAGAAACACAACATCAACAGATATTAAAAAGAAAGAAAAAAAAACAATAAATATATCATTATAAATAATTAGCATCAATAACAATCAATATCAGTAAATAATCAGTGAATGCTCAATTGCATTGCGGAATATCTGAAAATACTGCAAAAATTGCGCTAAAGCATTTGAGTAAAATTTCATATGACATGAATGATCCAAACTAAAATATTGTTATTTTAAAAGTTGAAATTTCGAATCGAAACCTATGCATAACTTTTAATAATAATTAAAGTTTTAAAAACAAGCTCGATAAAAACTTTTTCATTCCACAATCGTCTTTCAATACGGCGACTTCCCTCACAAAAACGCGAAAGATTTCCCACAAATGATGCGTATTCAAAACTGCGAGATAAGGATTGCTTCCATTTTTCGCGAACCTTACTTTTGTCCGCGAAGTTTTCTGCTGTATAATGTTTACGTTTACCAATGCACAAACCAAACAACGCTCATTTTGAGTGGAAAAGAATCAACAACAACAACAGCAACAAAAAAAGAAAAAAAACCTGTGAGTAATTCTCAAAGTACATTCCCTCAGGAAACATTCTATGCAAATCTAAGACAAGGAGAGGTAAGATTCCCAGAATGGATTGTTGGGGGGGCATTCTCTCAGCAATCGCCGAACAAGCAGCCTGATCATACATCAAATATTCTTTTGAAAAAGAAAAATTGCAGTTGCTAGTTTTTGCGAATCCGCCGTTTCCGGTAACTTGTCTTTGAACTTTTATTTTCGGATAAGGAATTATTTTGCTCGTCTCCATTTGCAATTCCGTTCGCAATGCCAGCAGATATTTCTCGAAGTTTTGATTTGCAAGTGTGTTAGTTAATGTGAGTTGAGCTGCTCTGGTATCTTTTCTTGACGGCCGCCCGGAATTAACGAGGCAGATTTTTACAAATAGAAATTGAATTGATTGCGAGATGCTACGAAGAAAATGAATCACGCCATACTGGCAGAATATTTGGGCTACATCTTTCTCCGGTGTTATACAATACATAGTATATCCATCCGAAGGATTTTCAATACAATGAGAGGGGATCATTCGTTTTTGAAATAAAATGAAAGGTCTTTTTTTCAATGCAGGAATATTTGAATTTTTCAAAGAGAAGTGGTTGTAGAATAGTATTTTATTTTTTTTATCAAAATAAATTAAAAGTTCCTTTTAGAAAACTAAATACGAAATTTATTTTGTTACACACTGTTAAGGTAGAATAAAAGTGATTATATTTGCAATTTTTTAATAATTTAAGAATCAAATGCAGAGATATATTTTTTTATGAATTCTCACGATAAACATACAGAAGATTTTCACTGCTCGCTATCATTCAATATATCATAATTATTAAGCATTTTTCACAATTATTCTAGCACGCATCATTGCAGATAATTATTTTATTCATAGAATTTCAGCAATTGTGAAGTGATATTAAAATTAATTTTCCATTATTTCCCTAATTAGTTTACAATGAGAAAGATACAGACATTATATACAGTCTTGTTCTGCACATGAAAAGTTTAGAAAGGTTCATTCTCTTTTAAGTAAAATAATCTAACATAAAAATATGAATTTATCTCAAACGATCAATAATTGTCTGAATTTATCTCAAATGGCCAATTAATTATATTAATTTATCTCAAATGACCAATAATTATATGAATTTATCTCAAATAACTAATAATTATTTCAATTTATCTCAATACCCACATAATTATTTTAATTTATCACAAATTCCACCTAATTGTTTTTATTTATATCCAATGAACCATAATGATATGAATTTATCTGAAATGACCAATAATTATAAGTATGTACAGGAAAGTATCTTACAACAAAATACAGGAAAATATCGAACATCCAAATAGTAAAATTAGGCCAGAAAAAATATCATCATTGTTTGGTCGATATATAATGAGATAACAGGAAACCCACCATTTATAAATGTTTAAAAAAGAAAAAAACAAATGATAAATACATAATTATGAAAAATAACATCAATAACAATTAATATTTATAATATTGCTAGTCAACATTGAATGTTGAATTGCATTGCGGAATATGAGAACATACTTCAAAATAAGGCTAAAAGAAGTTTAGGCGACTTTCCCTCATACCAAACGGTAAAGATTTCCACAAATAATGTGCATTCAAAAAATGCGAAATTAGAATTGCTTCCATTTTCACCAAGCGGAAAACTTTACTTCCTCCGCGAAGTTTTCTGCTGTATAATGTTTACGTTTACCAATCCATAAACCGAACAACACTCATTTTGAGTGGAAAAAGAAATCAACTACAACACCAACAAAATAAAAAACCTGTGAATGTAATTCTCAAAGTGCATTCATTCCCTTAGGAAACATTCTATGCAAATCCAAGACAACTCCTTGAGGATTCCCGAATGCATTGTTGGAGGCATTTTCTCAGCAATCGCCAAACAAGCAGCCCGATCATACATCAAATATTCTTTTAGAAAGAAAAATTGCAGTAGCTAGTTTTGCGAATCCGCCGTTTCCGGTAACTCGTCTTTGAACTTTTATTTTCGGATAAGGAATTATTTTGCTTGTCTCCATTTGCAATTCCGTTTGCAATGCCAGCAGATATTTCGCACAAAGTTTTGATTTGCAGGTGTTTCAGTGATGTGTGTTGAGCTGCTCTGATATCTCTTCTTGACGGCCGCCCGGAATTAAGGAGGCAGATTTTTACAAATAGAAATTGGAATTGATTGCGAGATGCTACCGGAGAGAATGAATCGTCTTACACCGAAGAATATTTGGGCTGCATCTTTCTCGGTGTTATGTAATACATAGTATATTCATTCGATGGATTTTCAATACAATGGGCGAGATCATTATTTTTTGAAATAAATGAAAGGTCATTTTTCAATGCATAAATATGTGAATTTTTCAAAGGGAAGTTGTTATAAGAATATTTTTTTATCAAAATAAATTAAGAATTATTTTTTAGGAACGACATGCGAAATGTATTTTGCTACATATTGTTATTTTTTTTTTCTTATGCAGCTGGAAAACACGCTACATATTGTTATAAGTGGAATGAAACATGAATATATTTACAATTTTTTAATAATTTAAGAATTAGTACAGAAATTTATTTTTTTTACAAATTCTCACAAATAATAAACAGTAGATTTCAATGCTCGCTATAATGCGATATATAATAAGTGTTAAGGACATTTCAAAATCATTGCAGATAATTATTGTACTCATTGAATTTTCGGCACTTTTATTACAATTTTAAGTTTATTTCCATTATTCCCATAATTAGTTTTTGCGGTAACAAAGATACAGACAATATATACAGGCCCTTTACTTCACATGATTATTTTAGACAATTTCATTTTCTGTCATTCATAATCTTATTTGACTCTTAATTCACTCAATATTATTTGGGTTTATTTCAAATGACCCATAATTATTTTAATTTATCTCAAATGACCCAAAATTGTATGAATTTATCTCAAATGACCAATAATCATATGAATTTATCTGAAATGACCAATAATTTCATATTCATATCGAACACTCAAATACAGTAAAATTAGGCCTGAAAAAGTATCATAATCGTTTGGTATATATATTATGACATAAGAGGAACACAGCATCAATAAATGTTTTAAGGAAAAAAACATACAAACAACAAATACGTCATTATAAATAATAACATCAATAACAATTATTACCCATAATCTTGCTGGTCTTCAGTGAATGCTGAATTGCATTGCGGAATATCTGAAAATACTTCAAAAATGATGCTAAAACTTATGAGTATCATCTGTGAAATTTCATATGACACGAATCATATAAAACTAAAATATTGTTATTTTAATAGTTGAATCACGCGAAGCATATGCATAACTTTTAATAATAATTAAAGTTTTAAAACAATCATGATAAAAACTTTTCATTCAACAATCAGCCTTCAATATTGCGACTTCCCTCACGCAAAACGCGAAAGATTTCCACAAATGAGGACGAACAAACGCACTCAAAAATGCGAAATAAGAATTGCTTCCATTTTCGACAAGCAGAAAACCTTACTTCGTCCGCGAAGTTTCTGCTGTATAATGTTTACGTTTACCAATGCACAAACCGAACAAAACTCATTTTGAGTGGAAAAAGAATCAACAACAACAGCAACAACAAAACAAAAGAAAAAAACATGCGAGAGTAATTCTCAAAGTACATTCCCTCAGGAAACATTCTATGCAAATCTAAGACAACTCCTTGAAGATTCCCGAATGCATTATTGGGGGCATTTTCTCAGCAATCGTCAAACAAGCAGCCGATCATACATCAAATATTCTTTTAGAAAAGAAAAATTGCAATTGCTAGTTTTGGGAATCCGCCGTTTCCGGTAACTTGTCTTTGAACTTTTTATTTTCGGATAAGGAATTATTTTGCTCGTCTCCATTTGCAATGCCAGCAGATATTTCTCGCAAAGTTTTGATTTGCAGGTGTATCAGTGGATGTGTGTTTAGCTGCTCTGGTATCTCTTCTTGTTGGCCGCCCGGAATTAACGAGGCAGATTTTTACAAATAGAAATTGGAATCGATTGCGAAATGCTACCGGAGAGAATGAATCACGTCTTACGCGAAGAATATTTGGGCTACATCATTCTCAATGTTATGTAATACATAGTATATCCATGCGATGGATTTTCAATACAATGAGAGAGATCATTAGTTTTTGAAATAAATGAAAGTTAATTGTTCAAAGAGAATTTTATGTTGCTAGTGGCTGCAGGAATATTTTTTATCGAAATAAATTAAGAATTCTTTCTTAATACGAAATGTATTTTTCTGCACATTGTTAAAGGCGAATAAAAAATTATTATATTTGCAATTTTTTAATAATTTAAAAGTAGTTGCAGAACAAATTCTCATAAGAAATATACAGAAGATTTCAAATCTTGCCATAATTCATTCTATAATAATTGTTAAGTGCATTTCAGAATCATTGTAGGCACATCATTGCAGATAATTATTTTAGTCATAGAACTTTCGGTAATATTTGATACAATGTTAAGCTTATATTTCTATTAATACCATAATTAGTTTGCGATAACTAAAATACAGACCCCATATACAGGCCTTTTTTTTCACATGAAAAGTTTAGAATATTTCTTTCTTTTTAAGTAGAATAATCACGCATAATTGTTTTAATTTATTTCCAACCACACATAATTATTTGAATTCATCTCAAACCACCCATAATTCTTTGAATTTATCTCAATTCACCCATAATTATTTCAAGTCATCTCAAATCACCAATAATTATTTGAATCTATTTAAAATCGAAATGCTTTTACACGTTTTCTACTGAGTTTGACAATTTAAAATAAACGCTTTTCCATATTACCACATGAAGTCACATATTTATTTAATCCTACGCCTTTACTGTACTCCACACCACAGTCCGTGAGCAAGCCTTTGTATTTCTTTATCATTTAAAAAGATGAAAAGAGTAAAAATAAAAGAAATGTTCCGAATAAAAAAATATTTTTAAAATGAAATTTCACAAATACATTGTATAGCGGCTTAAATAATATTGCTTGATTCCATATAAAAATGAAACGAACAGCATATAACACGGAAAATAAATAGAATACAAAAATAGGGTAGGATACAATGTAAAAATATTATGGTAGAACTTAGTGGAATTTAAAATAACAATGTAATATTGTTTAAAGTGATTGTGTGAGCGAATGTTAGTATTTCAGATGTAATGGGGTTTTTGGATTATTCCTATCTCTCCTTTGTGTTATAAATAATATTTCTGCTTGCTGTATGCGAAATTGTTTATAGGGGAGATTAAAATGTCATGATATTATTAGAAGATAAATAGTTACATAGTGGAATGGTTCTGTAATTTCACCGCAACAGAAAACTTTCTAAGTTGTTGGATATATTGTGGTTACTTGGTAAACATAAAAGATAAACATAATTTAATATCTAGAAATAATTATACCGTCAGAAACTTTGCATATAATTTCTAAATTGTTTCACGCTGTATTGCTGTGGGTCTAATTCTGTTGCGAATTCTTTAATAGATAATTATTTTAAGTAAATTATTGAGATATAACATGGAATACTGTAATAAAAAGTTAATTATGTTTCAAAATAGAATATTTAGTGCTTGTTTATAAACACGAGGAGTTTTCGTTAACTTGTTTGACCTTTGATCATTTTTGATTGAGTACATTTTTTTGAATGAGTACTGTATTGAGGAACATTTTGAATGAGTACTGTTTTTATTGAGGAACATTTTGAAATAATACCACTTGTTTATTGAGGGGTTCGGAAAAACTCATGAAAAAAGTTGTCGTGGAATTTAAACTTGCGCTCGGCCATGATTTTTTGACATGCCATCTGCTCGACATTGATATTTTTGATAGCCGAAATTGTCCACTCTGTGGAAAGACGAGATCATGGACACCACATAGGCCTTGGTGAGTTGAAAAAATATTGGAGCGATAGAACTTTGTGATGAGACATTGATTTTTTCTTCTTATTGTTGTTTTTCTTTTCTCTTTGCGTGTAGCAATAGAATTACATGTTTTTTAGGAAGTCCTAAATCTATTTACTTTTATTTACAAATAGTCCATCATTAAATTTCACGTTATTCTTTAAATTTTATTTAACGAAGGAATCTCTTCAGAATAATATGTTTAAGTCTGAAATTTGTAGAATACGTTTAAAATATATTTTCCCAGCAACTTACAACATTAAAACTGTTTTTATCGTTTAGATTTTTATTCATTATATTCTATTTCACTACTTATTCATTATACGCTATTTCCCTAGTTTTTAATTATTGTTATTGCTTTTAATGATTCTAATTAAAATATTCAACTCATGCACACAAATATGAAATTCAGAAAGCAACCATTTTTCAAATTCGTTTTTCTTAGAAATTTTTACGTTTCTTACAACAAACAAAAACCGTTAGATAATAGATACATAGAAAGAAATGATAGATAAGAGAATAATAATAATTCAAATATTTTAGATTTTGAATAATTATAAAATTATTTCTTTTTGAAAGAAAAATATATTTTTTTTTTTAATATTACATTCTTGAAAATACATTCTGTATCAACAAAAATTTTAAATACCATAAAAATGGAATTGACAGATACTTATGAAATCAACAAAAATATTGAAACACTTTAAGTAATTTAACAAAAAAATACTTCTCCAATTCAAAAAGTTCATCAATAATTCAATTTAACAAACATTTTATAATACCTTAATAATTTTTAAAAATTGTATTTTTTTAATTATTGCTACATTTGTTAATGATTCTAATTAAAATCTTCAACTCATGCACACAAATACGAAATTCAGAAAGCAACTCGTTTTTCTTACAAATTATTCCATTTCTTACAAAAACGCGATAACATGAAAGTATTTACTCACGCTTAAGCGACAATAAAGGATAAGAAAAACGCATAGGATAAAATAATGTTTACAATAACAAGTGAAGCGTAAGCTTTAACGATAAAATAATTCTTTTGCTATCCCAACTTTGAATATCCATCATCACACTTCACTTTAAATCAATTGTTCAATCCATTGTCATCATTTTTTACACCGATTTTTCAAGAGTAGATTTTTTTTAAATTTTACACCATCTTTCTAATCAAGCGTCAAATTGTCTTTCGAAACTCTAAAGGCTTTATTTTTTTAGTGCACCTGTTTTAACTGCAACCCTATTTCACCGCCACCGAAATGTATCGGGGTGAAAAAATATAAAAATCCCATCACAAGAGTGTGTGCATTTACAGCTTTCCTCACATCTAACTAATTGCATTAAGTTGCAGCATCCTGCAAGCAGTGCGGCCCTTTCCTTATTGGATTTCCAGAGTTAAGTGTTTTCTCTGCAATGCACTCGAGATGAAAAGGAAGCGTTCAAAATGAATTCTCTGTTACTCCTTTGGTCGTGGAGGTGTTGTTTGTGTGAGGGCGACTTCTCGGCTGGCATGGAAAATGATTTCCCCCTCCCCCTTAAATTTCCGATTAAGGTGGGTTATAAAAAAATTCTATATTTTTTCTCTAAAATTTAGAATCATCTGGGATTTTATTAAGTAATTGTTTCATGTTATTTCTGGGTGATATATCATCATATTCGATTTTTATGATGACCATCATAAAAAATCGAATATATATATAAATATACATTCGATTTTTAATGGTAAGCTTGCTTTTTATTATAAATCGAAAAACGATTTTATTCTTTGATAAAAAATGAAATAGATTTGCGGCACAAAATGATTACATTTACTGAATTATATACTGAAAGGTTGATATATATATATATATATATATATATATATATATACAGGGCCTGAGTGGCCGACTGTCTATAGCTCTGGCACTCGGTACCACAGGTTTCGGGTTCGAATTTTGTCTATGCCATGGAGGTTTGTAGGGGTCCGAAATTCACTTTAAATTATAGGTCTCGGTCTATTACGAATGTAGAGTGTTGGGCGTAGGGCTGACAAACCTATCTCTAAAAGAAAGGCATCTCTCATCTCGCAATCTGCCACTAAGCAGATGGATTGACTCAGAATGAGGCTGTTGTGCCGATGTTGATATATCTATATATATGTATAGCAATATAGCGAGTTATATATACATTACAAAGAAATAACATGTCCCTTTAAGAATATTAGCTGCAAATTTAATTATTTTATACCACAAATCTATCCTATCTATATATATATATATATACATTTCGGTTGTTATTCTGATTATATAATGATATATGCTGGACCTGTGGCTTAGTGGTAACGTGCGCCGCTGGTGAGAATTATGGAGGTGCTTCCCTCAAATGGCGGTATTGTTGTAGATACTGTTTCATAGACGAGGAGACTCGATGTCTTTTGGGATGTGTAGCATCTTGAATCGTGAATCTGACTGCATTTCCGAATTTCCTCTCAAAGGATACGCAAATGCGGTGTAGTTTCCCTAAAAGTTCTCTCGAAGGCTCTGCCGTCCTCCTTCAGCGAATCGGAACTAAGTCAGACATCTTCTACCTATGGGTGCTCCATCACAACTGAATCTGCCCCATTACACTCAATAAAAAACCCCATCAGAAGAGTGTGTGCATTTACAGCCTTTCTTTGCATCTAACTAATTGCATCAGGTTGCAGCATCCAGCAAGCTGTGCGGCCCTTTTCCTTATTGGATTTCCAGAGTTAAGTGTCTTCTCTGTAACGCACTCGAGATGAAAAGGAAGCGTTCAAAATGAATTCTCTGTTGCTGCTTTGCTCGTCGAGGTGTTGTTTGTGTGAGGGCGACTTCACGGCGGATGCTCCCCCTCCCCCTAAATTCCCGAATAAGATAGGATATAAAGAATTATTCTCCACTTCTTCTCTAAAATTTAGAATCATGGGATTTTATTAAGTGATAGTTTCATGTTATTTCTGGGTATATATATATATATATCGATTTTTTATGATGGTAAGCTTGCTTTATTATAAAGCTATGAAGAATATTAGTTCTAGATAAAAAAAATAAATAGATTCGTGGCATTAAGTGAATAAATTTAAAGAAAATATTCTTCATAGTGACATGTTATTTCTGGATATCGAGATATTACATACACGAGTTACCACGATATATAAACCGTGATATACATATATTGCAAAGATCTAGATATCGACATATTATATATACGAGTTACCACGATATATAACAGTCGTGGTTACATATATATATATATATATATATATAACCACGACTGTATGTATATATATATATATATATATATATATATACATTCATGTCCATAAATTAAGGATAATTCAGAATCACACAGAAATTGAACTCTCTAAAATAAAAAATTTCACCTGTAGAATTTATCACACACATCTTGAAGAAGAATATGCATATTACAAGAAACCACCAGATGGCGCGGATAGTACGTCACAATGACGAGAGTATAAGAGAGGGGTATATAAGGAATGGCGGCAAAGAAGTAAAATTGTTCACAAGCGCTTTAAAAGCCTTTCAGTGCAATAACCGCATAGTTATGGCCCAAAGGAAGCATTTGGATGATTTTGTACGGGGTGGAATTATCGGACGACTGGAATGTGGACGTACCCAGCTGGAAGTATCCGAGGAATTTGGAATCGCCCAGAGTGTCATCTCCAGGCTTTGGCAACGATTCCAAGACGATGGTAATGTGAGTAGATGTTACAGCACAGGTCGCCCCCGAATTAGGACCGGTATTTAGCATTTACTGCCAAAAGAAATAGACGGCGTACAGCATCAGACCTGTCTCGTCAGCTCTCTTCAGCTACCGGTACGACAGTTTCAAGGCAGACCGTGTACAGACGCTTAGGGCACATTGGTCTATATGCTCGTAGGCCTGTCAGATGTGTTGAACTTACCGCAATTCACTGTCGCTTGCGATTAACCTGGAGTAGAGAGCATGCATTGTGGACACCACAACAGTGGTCTGGTGTGATGTTTTCCGACGAGTCCAGGTTTAGTTTGCAGTCTGATTCTCGCCGGACTTTCATATGGAGAGCGCCAGGTACCCGTTACCACCAAGAGAACACACTATTGAACGACACCGTTACGGTGGTGCAGGATGGCTCGTTGGGGAGGAATTATTCTTGGTTCCAGAACTGACCTGCATGTTCAGAGTGTAACGATGACAGGCCACATCTATCACAATGTCATTCTGGAACAACATGTACGTTTGTTTGGAGGATATCACCCGTATGGATTGGACAGCATACTCACCGGACTTGAATCCAATAGAGCATGTGTGGGATATGCTTGGCCGACGAATTGCAGCCCTTCAACCCCATCCCACCTGTCAACCGGAACTTCGGAGGGCATTTCTTGATGAGTGGTGTAATTTTCCCAAGATCAGATTGATAATTTGATACTCAGCATGCCTGGGTGTTGTAAGGCCTGTATTGCATCGTCCGGGAGACATACTCCATATTAACCATCATACTAACCATGTTATATTGATTTTTATAAATAGGTTCTTTTTTGAAATTTGCTCCAGGGAGTAAAAATCGCAATTTTATTAATTATGTCAAACATATAGCATCTTTTTTTTGCTCTTTTACCTTTTTGTTTAATAAATAGACTTTACAAATAAGTCACATTTGTTTTGCTTCTGTCTCTTTCTATGCCTGAACTTCATTATCCTTAATTTATGGACATGAGTGTATATAACCACGAGTGTTATATATCGTGGTAACTCGTATACATAATATGTCGATATCTAGATCTTTGCAATATATATATACCACGGGTTATATATCGTGGTAATTCAATATATTTTTATAGTGGCATGTCATTTCTTTGTAATATATACATATATATATAATATTTATAAAGAAATGACATGTATATATATTACAAAGAAATGAATAGAATTTTAGAAAATATTCTTATTGTGACATTTATTTTCGGGTATATATACATATATATTTTTTAATGTAGCTGGCAATACATAAACAGTTTATCTTTATGCTGTAAGGAAGGGCTGCACAGCTGTTACTCATTTAGCACTACCCAAGGGGCACGTGCAGCTTGAAGGTATGCTACGGACGCGTGTCACACTACTCCCACAAAGATTTGCGATCCTATTAGACGAGGCTCTACGGTATAAAGTGGATTCCGAACCACTGCGGACATCCATGGAACCGCCGGGACTCGCCCCGGAGACATGTGGCACCGAGCGCCAGAGTGCTGACCACTCGGCTATCAGGCCCCCATATATATATATACATATATTTATTAGCCCCGGTGATGCTATGGATGATTGTGATGCTAGGATGGTTCGGTGTCCATTTTTAACCTTATCTTCAAGCTACACGCACCTGCTGGGTAGTTCTAAGTGAATAACGTAAACTTAGGTCATCAAAGACAACTGTCTAAGTGTTTGCATTACAACTAAAACTACCTGACTGGAGTTTTTTCCTCCCATATGATACGCAAATCAGGGGTAGTTTCCCTAAAAGTCCTCCTGGAAGGCACTACCCTCCTTCTTCAGCGACTCGGAACCCAGTCAGACTTCTTCTACCTACGGGTGCTCCATCAACAACAGAAGGTGCCCCCTTACACACCATAAAAAATAAAAAAACATAAAAAATCCCATTTCAAGAGTGTGTGCATTTACAGCCTTTTCTCACATCTAACTAATTGCATTGGGTTGCAGCAAGGCAAGCTCTGCAGCCCTTTCCTTATTGGATTTCCAGAGTTGTGTTTTCCCTGCAATACACTTGAGATGAAAAAAGTGTTCAAAATAAATTTTCTGGTGCTCTTTTGCTCGTTCGTGTGGGTGTGTTCTCGGCTGGAGTGGAAAATGTCCCCCTCCCTAAATTTCCGATTAAGATAAAATAAAGAAGATAATTCTTTTATATCCTCCACTTTTTCTCTAAAATTTAGAATCATGCGGGATTTTATTAAGTGATTGTTTCATGTTATTTATGGATGTGTATATATATATATTCGATTTTTATGACGATAAACATGCATTATTACAAATCGATGATCAATTTTATTTGTTGATAAAAAAATTAAATAGATTTGTGACACAAAATGATTATATTTCCTGAAAATATACTTCTAGTTATATATACATATAATTTAATCATTTTTTGCAAGAAATCTGGTTCATTATATATATATATATATATATACCACGAGACGAGACTCGATGACGTTTGTGATTTTCACCATCTTGTCACGTTTGTCAGACTACCTGGTGGGACTACTTGCGGGATGGCAAAATATTTTAGCTGAACACATTTAATTATTTTATTAAATTAATTAGATTTTAAACTTGGTCCACAAATTAAATATTATTGTGGATTGAAATAAGTAATGGGGTTTATAAACTATATGAATTATACAATATATCCGTAATAAAAATAAAGTTTTTATATAAAATTTATTTTTATCAGAACTCTTTAACTATGATTACAGCTTTTCTGACGTCTAACCAATTACAATAGGAAAATTGTTAATATTGATAAAAAATCAGTTTCAACACCATTGGAATTTTTAATAGATTTATTTATTTAAAGTTAAATGATTGCATATTATTTAATACATGGCAATTGGACGCAATGCCGCAAATATTTTTGAGAGATTTTGGCAAAAATTAAAGTAATTATATTTTTAAAATGAGAGTAATATATAATTTTAATTCACAAATACAAAATATCAATGGTCATTAAAATTACAAGACATTTGTCTCTTAGTTTACAGCAACTACTTTTATTAACAATTTAAAAACATCCTAAATTGTTGTTCCCAATTTAACAAAAAGTCTAGTATACATGTATATAAAATTTTATTTTGTTTGGTTAAAATTTTATTTATAATAATTGCAGAATTTAAATTATGCATCGTGACAATATTCATCAATACTCATTAGTATTATTACAGCATTTCCCGTCGCATTATACTAAGTTTGCTGAAATGATATGAAATTTTCATGAGAATTGATTGCATTTAATTGCATCTGTTGCATCATTACAACGCATGGCCGCTGGCCTACTCATGAATTTCATCCACTATTTCTGCATCGGTTGGTGATTGGCGAAGCACGTTTGCATGTAATCATTGACACTTGGGCAGCACTTATTGCGACAGGGAAATTTGCTCTGCGAAATTCAGTTTTGAGAGCCGGTTTTAATGTAATAAAACTCTGATTTGATTCCGGTATGGGACTAGATTATATATAACTGCATAGTTTGTCATCGGCATTAGTATTTCTATGTGTTAATATAATCATCCTACCAAAGCATCCTTGTATATTTGTGTAATGTGTGCGTAATAACAATAATGCACTGTAATTTTTCCAATGTACTCTAGCTGTATCTCTTTAACATGTGTTGTCGAAAACGATTGCAACTGTATGTGTGTTGTACAAAAGATTATCAGCATGTTTGTGTATTGTGTTTAGATATGCTTCTTCTATTTGGTTGAAAAACGTCTGTAATTATGTGTATTGTGATAAAACTTATACATACATACATCAGTGTCTTTATTTGGGTATTGTGGTTAGATCAGTTTATTATGTGTTGCATAAAAACGTCTGTAACTGTTATATGCATTGTGTTGAAGATTATCCGTGTATTTATTTGTCTATTGCAGTTAAATCTGTTTCTTACGTGTTGTCGAAATACGTCTAATTGTATGTGTGTTGTACTAAAGATTATTAGTATATTTGTGTATTATGTATATATTTGTGTCTTATGTATTGTTGAAATATGTCTGTAATTATGTGTGTTGTGCTAAAGGTTATTTGTGTATTTATTGGTTTAGTGGGGTTATAAAAGTTTCTTATGTGTTGCCAAAAAACGTCTGTAACTATATGTGTGTTGTGTTAAAGATAATCTATAAGTTTATTTGTGTATTGGATTATATCTGTTTATTATGTGTTGTCAAAAGGCGTCTGTAACCGTAGTTGTGTTGTATTAAATATTATTAGTTTATTTATTTGTGTATTTTTGGTTATATCTATTTCCTAGATGTTGTCAAAAGACGTCTGTAACTGTATGTATCCTAAAGATTATTAGTATATTTGTGTTTCTATGTATTGTCAAAAAAACGTCTATCCTAAAGATTATCCGTATATTTATTTATGTAATATAGGTTTCGTATGTGTTATAGAAGAGCATGTTTACTGCATATGATTACTGTATGTGCAGTTATAAAGTTTATGTGTGTACTTATTTATGCTATAGCTATATACGTTTTTTGTGTAGCAAAAGAACGCGTGTGCTATATATGTGTTACAGCTACAGTACTCACAATCTATAAGACATTTATTTCTTATGTGTTGTAGAAGAATGTATATATCTATATTGAAAGTATTGTTCTATAATTTATTTGTACAGCAGTTCTGACCTTATGAGTTGTAGAATAACACTCAAAGTGTTTGTAGAATAACACTCAAAGTAGTAAAATTGTAGAATAACACTCAAAGTAGTAAAATTGTAGAATAACACTCAAAGCTAAAATCTCTTTTCGTACAGTTACATTGACGCTAACAATATTAAATTTTATTAATTTGAGATGATCAATCAGCTAAACATTTCAGCGCTGAAAGGGAATATTTAATCTTTAAGCCTATGTCAATGTTCAGTCCCTGTAAAGTTTGAAAATCTCGAATTCAATGATGTTACGAATCAAAAATGGATCTAAGTAATTCATTAAATAGAAATTGTATCATTTGTTAAAGATTATTACCCTCACAAAGATTAAATGATACAGTAGATTTTAGAACACAGATGGTTCATTGCAGAATGTTCACTTTAAAAACTGTAATTGTATTGAAATTTTGAATCTCCAAAGATACATACCGATATAGTTGTATCAGAACGCAGATTGTATAGATTATTACAAAATTCCTTACGACGAAATCCTTAATGTTGCTGAATTTTAAAAATCAATTCAAATCTCTTTGACCTAAATTGAATAACTTTAAGAATTTTCCATGGATATTTTAGATCGTATGTATTCTAAAACAGCATCCATAAAATCGTCTTTATATCATATTTGATGCATCTTTTAATTAACTATACTTTTTCATAGTATTTTCAGGTCAAGATTTAATTTAAACTAAATAAATCATTAGAATGTGAAAATATATAGTTATAAAGAGACTTGTTAATTGTGAGTTGCATTGGAACATCTATGCTGAAAATATCACTTGCTAAGAATTATTTGGACACATAAAACTATATAAAAAATTGAAAAGATAGAAATAAACGTTTTTAATAACTTTCTTACAATGTAACTGTAAATTTAGATGCGATATTCGTTGGTTAATTGTGGTTTTCCAATCCGCCACACGATTGCATGATATATATTAGCAAATATCGTAGAAGTTGTCTGGAAATTTTAAATAAATTTAATTTTGTTTTTTTTACACGATTTAATTTCTTTTAATTTTTTTTTATACATTTTAAGTGAAAAAATGTCTCTGTCAGTTTGTAAATTAAACAGAAACACTAAATAAAACCCTTCTAATTTATTTTTGAAAAAAAAAAAAATTCAATAATTATAAACATGTCATTTGCAAGTTTGTTAAAAGTACGTTTAAAAAAGGAATGTACCAAAATAAGAAAAGTTATGCAAAATTAAAATTGATATTTTATGAATGCTGAACTGTTTTTGGTCCATTAAACAGTTAATTTAACTATTTTCTTTAAAAAAAAATCAGTCAAATTTTGCATAGGCATTTTGCGGTGAAATACCATAAAAAAGTTTCATATTGTTCGTTATAATATTTAAAGGGAACATTGACTTTCAATGGAACTTTTGTATCCTATAGGTAACAATAATTCAGAAAAGTTTCAATAAAAATTTAACTATCCATACAAGAATTTCTGACCCAATTTACACTAAAAGTATGTTATCCATATTAATGTCTTAAAACGTTCATCATTACAAAAAAATCCATTTAGCGCTGTAATCCTATAACACAAAATCATTTAAATTAGAAATAAGCTGTTATGAAACTGTAATTTACAGAACAAATAATCTTTTCACGAATGATTTCTCGTCAAATATAAATGTTTTCAACATAACGTCCCAAAGACCTTATTTGTCACTCATTTAAGAAAATTCTTTGTTTTAAACCTTCGACATAAGTACTTATCGATTCTCCTGTTTTTTTTATGATTTTCACCGTAAATCATTTTGATAAGAAGCTATTGATTCGTTTCGAAACCATACAGAGACATAAACGTCCATAATATGCACTTTAGTGTAAGCTTTATTTATGGCGTGCGTGCGTCACGAGGACCTTTTCATTGATTCTTTTAATAGTTTTCTCTTCCGTGAATGAGAAATAATTTGCACAGACATAAAAATAAGTCACTAAACTTGCTACAATAATAGCACGTGTTTACATCTACTGAGCAAACTCAAACCGATAAATTACATTTTATCAATTTTAATACTGTTAAATCAAATAACAAAACGTTTACTGTGCAAACGTTTTACTGTACTTATATTTTACATAACAAATGTGTTTTCAAAGTTATATCAAATAAATGAGTAAAATAGCTTTGAACTTAAAAATGAACTTAAAAATAATAATCATAATAGTGAAACAACATATAATTGTGAATAGAATTTAGATTTGTATTAAGATAATTTTCCTCAAAGATTAAAATTAACAAGAACTCTAATGTGGAGAATAGAAAAGTTAAGAATTTAAAAACGAAATAC
This sequence comes from Caerostris extrusa, assembly GCA_021605095.1. Lineage (NCBI taxonomy): Eukaryota > Metazoa > Arthropoda > Arachnida > Araneae > Araneidae > Caerostris > Caerostris extrusa. Next base: position 17,464 of record BPLR01020258.1, on the reverse strand, counting down.
AATATTAGTTGTTTATATTTGAATTAGATAAAATTAAATTATCATGTATTAATGAATAACTTTAGAGTTACTTTGGATTAATTTTACCTATTTGTATGTTGTTAAAAGTTTAATTTCTATGTAGAAGAGAAAAATTAAAAAAAAAAGTTATCCAAAATAATACGTAGTTAGATTAAATATATAGAAATGAATGCTTCTCCGAATTTTTATGACCCATGTATCCCTCAATCTTTATGTATTCTGTATCAAAATTATCGATTTTAAAGCTTTAAGTTTTTAAATTTTAGTTTTGTAAATTTTTTTAAATACTTTATATTTTCTATTCACACCTATTGAATTTTAATAAGGCGGTAAAGATATTTTAAAAAAATAACATTAACCTGAACGCATACATAATATTACAATATATTAAATAATTAACTTTTTAATATTACAATAGATTAAATAATTAAAATAATTAACCTCTTAATTTAACTTTGTAACTAGGCAGAGCGCTAAGCTGTGTGATGGCAAAAGACCTTCCACTGATCCATAGAGAAACAGGTAACTGCCAGAAGATCGCCGTCTAAACCAATAACGTTCTTTCTTCTGTTAATGCCAGTGAGAGTTGACTGTTTGTAGTGTACATAGCGCACGAGTATGCAAAACGTTAATTCTTTCTTTTATTTTAGCCATTAAAAATGCAAACTAAAATTGTTTAAATTTACTATTAAACAAACTAACTTGCTAAAGGCCATTATGTTATAAGTTTAAAAGAATTTTTTAAAGATTTTATTACTTTACCGCAAAATATATTCTATTTAATGATATTAAATAACAATTATAAAAAGATTTTTTATAAAGCAATGGGGGGAATCAAATTTTATTCGTAGTTTAACTTTCTTGTATTAATTTTAAAATTTTATAACATATTTGATATTATAGAGATCAAAAATTCAAAAATAAATAAATAATAATCTTTCGTAAATTATCACTAGACTCGTGCATATTTATTTATTTTAGCATCGCGATTTGAAAGATGTGATTGTGAATGAAACTCTTAATAGGTAAATATTTTTAAAGATTTTAATGAGTACTCTAGAGGATTAAATTATTTTATATTGTTTAAATTAATTTAAATTTTTTTAATCTATGAAATTCAAATGTTATACGCTAACACAATTGGTGAATGTTATCCAGATGGTGGTTATTGCAACTGAGGTTATATCAATTAAATCGCATTATGGGACGCCACATATCTGCCAAAAAGATTATATAAATTGAACTGTATTTTATTAATATTCCATCTACCATTTTATTAGCGAGTTTGAGAAGAATTCATCTTTTTGTATCCGAGTATGGAAGCTTTTGACTCAATACAACTTCTGAAATTTTTTTGAAAATCCTATTCTGTATACAATTTTCCTATATGACGAAACATTGTATAGTCATTTGAAAGAGTAAGATGTTATTAGCTGAGCAAATATTAAATTTTACCTATTGAGTCTTAGTAAAAGAATCTTTCTCTTTTTTTCTTTGTTCAGAAACAATGTGTGCAACAAACAAACTATATGTGACAGTCAGACTTGAAAATAAGATAGATACATATTAATATTATAATGAATGAATTAATAAAATTCATTGGAATTGCTTCTCGTTAATTCATTGATTATTCTTATATTTGTAAGAGTTACTGCCAAAGTAGCTATCATAAGAGGTTTGGTTTGGTTTGTGACAAGATGACCGTAGAGTGCTACGGTCATCTTGTGCACACTTTAAGCTAAGTAGACCCAGACCTGCAGTTTAACGTGGATTCCGAACCACCAACAAACATCCATGCCACCAACAGGATTCGAATCTGGAGCCTTCGGTACCAATGGCCAGAGAGCTAAATAGTTGACCATCCGGCCGCTGTCATAAGAGGAGCATAAAATGGACACTAAAATGAGTGTGTACATGCTTTACATTTTCTAAATAGATCATTGGATTGGAATATTCGCTTTTATAATCTAATAAAACTATTAGAAATAGCAATACTCATTTCCAGAACTATTCGTAATATTAATGCAGAATTTAAGTTCACTTCAGTTGTCACAGAACTGTATCATATTTTAAACAAAAATTAAAAATCATTAAATTCTTTTAATGAATCAAAACTTCTTCTATGAACTTTTTAATGAAATGAATTATTCACATACTACCATTATCTACATTTTATACATTATTTCCCATACATAATGAACTAAGCACACGTAAATAGGATATTCACTACGATGATTTAGTGTTACTATAAACGGTATTGCAAATATTGATGCTCATTTTTAATTTCATTATCATTTAATTTCGTATGTCTTAGTCCTGTAAGGAAGATATGATGATGTTTAAGATGTTCTTTAACATTTGTTCATGCCTATCTCATTGAACATAAAATATTCACGAAATTTTAATTATTAAATGTATTAAGTAAACGTTAATCTAAATATTTAAATCAATTAATTAAAAATTATTCCAATCATTACTTTTAATTATATTTTGCATACGAAAGCTGATGTAACTAATATATTTTTACCTATTTTAAGTAAGATTCAAGTATTGAAGTAAGATTCAATTGTCATAGAACCGTACTGTATTTCGAACAAAAAGTTAAGTAATTAATTATTTTTCAATATTTGACTTCTTTAATTGTAATGAATTCTTCATTTAGTACAGAAATCTACATTTTATTCCTTACTGCCCATGCATTATTAACTAAGCACATCAAATAGGATATTTAATGCTATGACTTAGCGTCACTATAACATTATAAAGACAAATGATTGCTGTTAATTTCATTTTTTATTTAATTTAATGTGACTTTGCTCTGTAATGTACATAAAGAACATTTGTTCATGCCTACCTCATTGAGCATAAATCATTCTTTAATCATTAAACGTATTAAATAAGCATTAATCTAAATATTTAAAACGATTCGTTTAAAAATTATTCCATAACCAATATTTTTAATTATTTTTGCATATGAATACAGATTTAACTAATATATCTGTTATATCTGTATATTCTAGAATATAAAAGACATCTAATAATTTTAAATGCCTTCAAATAATTTTTGTTTGGAAATCTACAATTACATCAATATAAGAATGCATAAAATTTAAATATGGCTTCAAAATTTCAAATATTGTGAAAAATCATGAAATCACACTATCGTAAACCAATGGGCTTATTTAAAAGCTAACTACGCCTAAATAATATGTTTAAAATGTAATTCTAATTCAAATCTATTTGAATTTCTAGTTCAATAAGAAGAAATACATTAGATTTCTCATTAAATAATTATTTGATACTTTAATATTAACATCTTAATTAAATCTATGATTTAGATTCCTTAAAGATTTTGTTTATCCAAAGTTCTTCAAGTTCTTTTATAAAAACTTTTAAAAGTTTACAAAGGTAGATATACAAACATATTAGATATCTCCATTAAGTTTATTTACATTATTATTTTGATCTTTCATGTGTAAATAGCATGAGATAATCTTTAGAAGACTGTGAATTACTGACTGAGTGCATTAACAGAATAAAATGCTTATTTTCTGAATAAAATTTTAATGAAGTAAAAAGCAGAATTCAACTTCATTAAAATTTTATCTGCAAACTCTCGTGAGTATGCATTAAGTCATTATCATATGAAAAGCTGATGCAAAAATAAACATATAAAAATGTGCATTATGCATATTATTTACATGCTTCATCAAATAACTATTTAAATTTTTGTACATGTTTATTTTCAAATGTCTGGAAGGTTTCATTAAATGTTTTTGCAGAAACTACTTGTTAGTCTACTAAAGAAATTTACATGTACAAATATTTCAGTAAAGACTTTCGATTATATTGTCTTTATGGAAATATTCTTATTAACTTGCTTAAAACTAAGTCTTGTAGCCAATCTATTTTGATTAAAGGAATTTTTATAAAAATTAAATATAGCTTTGATAAAATTCAATCATTTCGGTAAAATTTATGATAAAACTAAACAGTTTAAAATATTCATTTAAATAAACAAAATATTTTTGCTATGCCCTCGTGTATAATTTTGTTCTATTTTGAAACTATATTGAATTAATAAATACTATTCATTTAACGATTCCATAAAAATTAAGATAATAAATCAAAAGTAAATTTATTTTATATTAGTTGGTATTAAATATAATTTCAAATTATACTGCATACGAAAAAAATTTTTAATAACACCTGATTAACGCAACTCGAATCTTTAAAGCATCAAATTATTGTTTTTATCATTAGATTTCATACCGAAAATGTGTTATAATTTATAAGTAATAATAAAAGTATTATAAATTAAACAATCTATTCAGTACATTTCTAATTAAGGCATTTTTTTAGATATATGCATATCACAGATGATATAAAAAAAAAGTAAATCAAATGATTAATTAGACAAAAAAATTTCTTTATCATAATTAATTCCCGGATTTAGTAATTTTTTTTTTTTTTTTACTTTCTATAATATTAATATGAAAACGCTTTCTTAATTGCATATTTGCCTTAATGGGCAAAAAGTGTTTTTAGAAAAGTATGGATTATATAGAATGTTTGTATTTTTCAAACATACATGTTTCAAAGATGATTATATTGTCTTTATGAAAATATTAATTTGCTTAAAAACTTAGTCTTATAGTAGTCAATCTATTTTGATTTGATGAAATTATATAAATACTAAACTAAAGAAATTTACATGTAAGAACATTTCAGGAAAGCCTTTAAAAGATTATATTGTCTTTATGAAAATATTCTTATGAATTTGCTTAAAACTGAGCCTTATAGTAGCCAATCTATTATGATTAAGTATGAAATTTTATGAAAATTAAATAAAGCTAAAGAAAATTCAATCATTTCAATAAAAATATTTGATAAAGTTAATTAAATAGCTTAAAATATTCATTTAAATAAATAAAGTATTTTTTAATATTCTCTCGTGTACAATTTTTGAGACATTTCGAACTATATTGAATTAATAAAATGTAATCCATTTAACGATTCCTTGAAAATTAAAGTAATAAATTAAAAGTAAATTTAAAATATATTAGTTGGTAATTAAATAATTTTAAATTATATTACATACGAAGGAAAAATTTTAATAGCACCTATATTAAAAGTTTAACTAAAACCATTAAAGCATCAAATTATTGTTTTTACAGTTATATTTCATACAAAAAATTTTTATACAATTTGACAAAAGCAATATAACTCAAAATCTATTCAGTGTATTTTATTTATTGCATTTTTTTTTTTTAGGTATAACAAATCACAGGCAATATAAAAAGAAAAAATGGTAATCAAATAATTAATTAGACATAAAAATTTCTTTTGTCATAATTTATCTCTGGATTTAGTACAATTTATTTTTTTATAATGTTAATATGAAAACATATTCTTAATTGCATATTTGCCTTAAAGGATAAAAGATCATTTTGAAAAACTATGCATTGTATACAAATTATCAAAGGATATGTCTGTATTTTTCAAAAAACATTTTAAAGATGAGTCCATTTTTCTAAATAATATATAATTAGTAAAATTAAAAAATTAATCATACGTAATTATCATTTTTCAATGTAATGACTTTTAAATTAGTTCAAACTTATCCTGTAAATAGTTCTTTTTGAAGCCATTTTATAGAAATTACATATAATATTTACAAGATAGAGAAAACGTTTTGAACAAACAATAAAGATTAACGATAGCAAATTGTTATTTTGTTAACCTTTTGTACTTATTTTGCATTTACAGTTATTTTTTCTATATATATTGGTATAAATTATTGTTTTCATTTAAATTAAATTTTAAAAAATAAATTAATTCTTTAGGACTCCAATGCCCATTTTATTGGATATTTTTATTTGGCGTGTAAGAAAAGAATTGACTGTTTTAGGTCTTAAAATCATAGTCTTTTATATTATTGTGCTACACTGCTATCTATGCAACAGAATGTAACATTATTTTTGATGTGATTCCTTGTTCAAAAAGGAGCATATTGTAAATAGTAGCCAAGAAGTGAACAACAATTTAAAATAGGCCCACAGTTTTAATTCATTTTTTTTTTATTTTTACTTACTTTTTTACAAAATAGCGTATATATCATTTTAAATGTTTAATTCAAATATTTTATAGTTTGTATTTATTTAATTATTTATTTTTAAAAAAGAAGTTCCTTTATTTTCAATGCCTTCTACACTGGTCCATGCCACTGGATCTGTTGATACTAACAGAAAAGAATTTTTATTTTATTTAAGAAATTTTTATTTTTTAACAAAAATAACAATGTTATTTTCTCACAACAAAATGTTATGCTTTAGAAAGAAGTCAAGAGTATGTACTGTATTATTTTATGCTGTTAAAGTCCATTATATTAAACATACCAAAAGTTCAATTTATTTATTTTTTTTAGAAAATTTGCCTCAAATTTGGAAAAAAAATTGATACATCTTTAGGGTTAATTACAATTTTTATAATAATTAATTAATTTTCGATTAAAAATTTTTCCACTAAAAACATTTACCTAAATCAAATAAAATATATAATAATTAAAAAAATTAAATAAATCTGTGTTATTCAATTAAGAATAAAACCAAATATTTATTAAACCAATATTTAAAAAAAAACTTTTGGATTGTTTAATAATTTTTTTACCGATTACATATTTCTTAAGATTAAAGAAAAATGTTTTGAATCTATGACTAATTGAAAACATAAAAAACATATTTTCTTAACTTTTCACCACTTCAAACTTTATTTGTTTCAATTAAAAAGTTTAGCAACAACACCTGTGACCACTCTTCGAAACAATCGATACGAACAAGGAATGAATTGAAAAAAATAAAAATGGCTTTTGTACTATCCTAATCAAGTTCCATTTCATTGCAAATTAAAAGGTTGGAATCAAAAGAAACAAATTTAAGCCAACTTAAAGTGGAATTCTTCGTCAATCGCAGTGTTTCGTGCTTTTTAAATTCAATTTTCTGAAATTAATTTGCCGAAGTTGATTAGATTTATTCGTACAAAAGAGTGAAATCTCGAAAAACCAAAAGAAAAAATAACTTTTTAATAAATTCATTAAAAAAATTAATATATAATAAAATAAATAAGATAAAACTAGCTAATTTTCATTTTTCTAATGCAAGAAATTTTAACATGTGTGTCACTTGTTTTTAAAAAGGTAAAAACTAGACATTAACTCATCTTTAAAAAAAAAATATGTTTCAAAAATATCCTTCTGTTCAATATATATTTAAAAAAATACACTTTTTGCTCTTTAAGACAAATGTGCAATTAAAAAGTCGTTTTTATATTAACATTATAGAAACAATAAAATATACTAAAAATCTAGGTAATTATTGTGATAATAAAATTTTATATCTGTTTTTTACATTAGAAATAAACTTAAATATTAGTAAATTTATAAATATTAGGCGCTCGGTACCAATTTATATTGCCATGGATCGTTTTATATTTACCTTTACTAACTATATTTGGTTATCTTATATATGCATATAATTTAAAGATGACCAAATTTCTTTCGTGAAAAAAATAATATTGCTTTTTAAACAACAGAAAATTTTAAACAAATGAAAAACATACATTTCTTTCATTAGAAAATTAAAAATTAACGAGTTTTATCTTATTTATTTTATTATATGTTAATTTTTTTAATGAATTTTATTAAAGATTTTTTTTTCTTTTTATTTCCAGATTTTACTCTTTTATACGATTAAATCTAATCAACTTCTCAACTTGTAAATATTACGTATAATTTGTAAAAAATAGTTGAATAAAGATATCTGAAATGTAAATTAGTAAAAAAATTAGTATTTAAATTTCTATTCTATTATAAAAATTTAAAAAAATTTTCATAAAGGATTTAATAGTTATTATTAACAATAACTTTGTATGAGCTATGGGGCTTTATGATATACCATCATAATATTCTTTTTTATGTACAATATTTTTACTTCAGAATATAGTTGTGTTTATTCCAATGAAATCTTTATAATGCATAAAATGATATAATAACAATTGAAAAACTTTAGAGATAAAGCACTCTACAAATGTCAAAACATCCAGAATTTGATGTAAAAATAAGAAAAATTTACAATTGTGAAAATAGTTTCTCATAAGAAACTTACAAGATATACCCAGACAAAATCTATTTATTTTGATCTTGTAAGAACAGCATTAAATTCTCAAGACAGTTCATATTACGAAATGTAGTCTAGACTTAAGAAAATAGAAAATATGAGAACAATACAGGCATTTTGAGATTTTTTTGTTAATTAAAAAAGAAATTTGTTTAAAAAATGCATTAGTTTATTTAAGAATAAATATTGCATACAGTTAATATTAAAAAAAAGTATTAAATATGAATATAAAATATTAATTATTTTACTATTATATTATGTAAATTATATACAGGAATATAAATTATTTAATATATTATATTATTATCTTGTATTATATTATATTGTTAACTTGTTATAGATAAATTGTCAGATAAATTAAGCATGAAGCTCATGCATTTAACTAAGGGAAGTTATTTGTTTTAAATTTAATTTTCTATATATGAGTAACTCTTATTTTTGAAAATTTATTTCATAAAATATGAGCAAAAAAAAAAAGTTGTGAAACATTTTAGTTATTTTTAATTATTATAAACGTTATTTGTCTTCATAAAAAGTTTTTGCAAAAAAATTATAAGCATACATCTTTGAAAAGGAGCATTTTAATATTATAGCAGTAGTAATAGTATGGATAGATTCCTTACATGGTAAAACAAGATTTATGTTGGTGTTGTAGACAAATTCAATAAAAAATTATTAATTGCACGTTGAAGGTATGATAATATGTCAGCAGCATTAATAGACCTTTAGATCAGCATCAAGAGGCTACAAATTCTTTAGTTAGTACATACTGCTGTGTCCAAATAGTAAGACCAGTTTTCAATTTAAATTTTCCGGACATATGGTAATTCAATTCTTTTTCTTTTTTAGGTTGTTGGCACAGTCCTTGGCATATGGGTGAAATTTCACGTCAAAATATTCATTAGTGCTTGAGTTTCGCTTGGCTTTTGTGAGACGCTAAAACTGAATCCGACGATTTTTGAAATGTCTGAATTAATTAAGCAAGAACTTGGGTTAAATTTTGTTTGCCGATACGCATAGAATGTTGCAGAAGGCATTCGGTGAGCATTTCTATATCGGAAATAAATGATTACAAGTGGTATAAGCAGTTCAAAGAAGCCAGAGAACGCGTTGAAGACGAAGAGCCCTCTGAACGACCACCAACCTCAACCGATGAAGCTCACGTCCAAAAAATTAAAGATTTCGTGCTTGCAAACAGTCGAATTACAATTAGAGACCTTGATGATGATGTTGGAATTTCAAAAGTATCGGCTCATTCCATTTTAGGCCTCAAACGCGTCAAATCTCGATTAGTACCGAAAACACTGAATGCGCCAGCTCACACTGCATTGATTCTTCGTGACTTATTCGCCAAAAAATGAAACCCATATCGTTCCACAACCACCTGATTTAGCATCGTGCTACTTCTGGCTATTCCCTAAACTCAAAAGACCACTCCAGGGACATCGTTTTGAGTCGATGGAAGAGACATTTCAAAAATCGCTGGATTCAGTTTTTAGCGTCTCACAAAGCCAAGTGTAGCTCAAGCACTAATGAATATTTTGACGTGAAATTTTCCACAGATGTGAAGGTCAGTGCCAAAAAACCTGAAAAAGAAAAAAAAAAATTGAAATACCATACACCTGGGATACTTAAATTGAAAACTGGTCTTACTTTTGGACACAGTAGTATATTTCAAAGCACAAAAATAAAATAGCAAGTATTTTTACAAATAGTAATAAAAGAGTTAGTTACACATATATAATTACAGAACGCTTGTTGATGCGAGTTGACTTTTCGAATCAACACGCATTTGTAGATTTGAATGTCCAAAAACCCAAAAAAAAAAATTTTTTTTTTGTAAATTTATTATTTACACTTGATTTATTTTGTGAATTTAAAAACCGTTTTGAAACAGGTTTTTATTTACTTCTACACCTAGAGTCTGCAAATACCTCAGCTTAAGTGCACAGATTATGAAAGTACAAAAAATAAAATCACATAGATTATTGCAGAGAGTATTACAGAGTTATACATACTAGTATATTATTACAGTATGCATTTGTAGATCTGAAGGAGTAAAGACGTCTCGAAGGAAAAGTAATTTAAGTTAAAGTTAAAACGTTAATTGTTCTATAATATAAGGAAAAAATATTACTATTGACCTTTAGTGAAAAATGGCATTAGTGTGATCATAAATTTATTTATTAAAGTAGAATGAAACTTGCAAATACCAGAATATTATGATTATAGAATACTACTGAAAAAATAGATTTCAAGATTAATTTTATAACTGCATATCAGATTCATCTTTTCTCATTATGATTCTTAATATTTAATTTTCATGTCATCGTTTGATGACTTTATTTTCTGTATATAATGCGAATATTATTAGAGTTTATTTTAATAAATAATTTCAATACTAAATAAATAAAGATGTTGTAAATAATCGTATTATGTTTTAAGTTATAGATAAGTGTATGAATACAAAAAGATACAAATTTTTTTTCCATACCTTTGTTTGTTAACTTAAAAAAAAAAAAGATTTACGGAGGAGGATTCTGGGTAATTTTTCTCCCAAAAATGGGCTGGTGATATAAATAAGATATTGCTCTTTAAAAAATTTTCATGTAAAATGTTTTTATTTACTATTGCTATATTTTCAATTCTACTTAGAAAAAAACATATAAATTGAATTACTCTATTCTGAAATCCTTTTTTAGAATAAGTATGCTCAGACCATCTACACTTACCTGGGACATTCACCATCAATAATTTACTATAAATATATCATTGACAAATCCTTTGAAAGGTTTCCGGGCATTAATGAGAAGTTACATCAAACCAGTCTCAGTTTAATAAAAAAAACGTAGACAGAAAAACATTAGAAAAAGGTTTTATTGAATGTTTTCTATATTACTGCAAACTAGAAGATCAGACGATTTGCTGATATAGTTATTGCTAACAATAAGATCTATTTTAAAGTGGTATTCTATAAATTCGACAGGATTGTAGCTAAATTAGATATTAAAATTCTCAAGTCATTTCGAATCAACACATACTAACAAGCATTTGCAGATCTAAATATCAAAAAAAAATTAAAAATAAATAAATAAAAATTATTTGATCAATAAGTTTTACATTTGCTATAGTGAAAATTAAATCAAGTAAAACGAAATAAAATAACTATTGTAATAATATAAATTCAGCAATACTATATAAATGTAGTAATGTCACGTATCACATTTTTTATTTACTTTTGGTAAATGATATTATAATTATTTTTACGTATAAAGAAATTAAATATATTAAATTTGGATAAATCTCAAATTTTGTTTTCTTACAATCGTGTCCAACTTATATTGAATACATATGATCTACAGCGTCTTATATGCATCCGTGTTTTTTTTGAGAAAAATTGAATAAACATTAATTTATTTAAAGACTAATGTCTATGACATAAATTATTTTCATAAAATATATTTTTTATTTAATATATTTTAAATATAATTTAATTATATATAATTTATAATTTAAAAATTAATTAAGTATAATTGATTTGTATATAGATATTTATATTTATAAATTATTTATTACTACTTTTTATATATTTTTTTCGCATTTTCTGGGATAGTGTTTTTAAATCTCTTTTGCTGTTTGGTAAAGAGCGCTCTTTCCAGATTTAAGAGAAAAATATATAAATTATATATCTCTCAAGTTATGAATAGTAAAAATGGATGCTTTTTTATACTGAAGATTAACATTTGTCACTGCCGTGTTGGAAAAATATTATTTTCAAACTGCAGCCGTTCTTGTAAAATAAAAGAGTTCCAAGCCGTCATATTATTCAGAAAAATCAGTCACGTATCAGGAAAAGATACAGATGTCGTCGTAGTCGCACTAGAACTACAGTTACAAAGTGTTGTGGCTTAACATATAACATGTTTTAAATATTTTCATGTATTTGAAAAACAATCGTTTTAAATTTGGATTTTGCATTTTAGACATTGCATTTTCACAAGCCATCATATTATTCAAAAATCAGTCACGCACGAGAAAAATATTCTCATGTCGTGGTAGTCAAACTAAAACTACAGTTACAAAGTGTATTCGGGATTTAAACAGATCACGCTTTAAAAATTTTTATGTATCAGAAAAATAATTGTTTGGAATTTCAATTTGCATTTTTGCATTTCAGACAATGCATTTTCACAAAAATGTGTAAATATATTAGTAAATTTTGGAAAAATTTAAAATTGTTCTATTTAAATTGTTAATTTAAAAATATTATGAAATATTACTGCATAATCCATTAACAAGTTTGACAGAAAGAAATCGTATTTTTATTAAAATGCCATTTGAAATTCTCAGCAAATAAATAAGCTTTCTCATATAGATCAAAACAAAGATAATCCTTCCAGCAGACATGGATAATAAAATTTACTGATCGTTTACGCAATTAGGTATAATTATGGTTATCTAATTTCAAAACATATACGAATATATTGTAAATATATTAGTCCATTTCATTTTTGCTTTCTTATAAGAGCGAAAATGATATTTTATTAATTTTCATCAAGCTTTGATACTTACTGGTTTAATAAATATATAAGAACTAATAATTTCCTTGCTAAAAAACAGGAACAGTCACTAAAACTCTAATACTGCCATCAAAAATTTTATATACACTCAAAATAAATAACGGTTTTCGAATCTTTCCTAAAAATTCTGAAATTTGTATCACTGAATTGATGGGACTCAAGCAGTGATGCAATTGAATGTGTATCCTATGTAATGCATAAAGGGTAGAGAATCAAGAATGCAATGCTCAACTACCAATTAGCGCTGCTCTAATTAATGGGCTTAATTTCGACACGAGATTTCCCATTTTCCATATTATCTTCTCGCAGAATAAACAGATTAAATATTATCTCTAATATGGAGATAAGCGCAATTGTTGCTCTGCCAGCAATTAGTAGAGCTTCCATCGCACTTAGCATTTATTTTTCCCATATCTTAACTGGTGCGCGTTTTGAAATTAGATGACCGTAATTATACCTAATTGCGTAAACCATCATTAAATTTTATTATCCATGTCTGCTGGTAGGATTATCGTTGTTTTGATCTATACGAGAAAGCATATTTATTTGCTGAGAATGTTAAATGGCATTTTAACAAGAAATACGATTTCTTACTGTCAAAACGTTAATGGATTATGGAATAAAATTTTTACAATGTTTTTAAACTAACAATTTAAAAATAACAATTTTAAATTATTTCTAAAATTTATTAGTTTATTATCATAAATAATTACACTGATAACTATTGGTTATAATAAAGGGCTAATCTTGGCATAATCTATAAAAAGCAATTAGCGTTTTCTTTTCCTTTTACTAACTTTGAAATATACACATATATGTATATATATATATATAATTGTTTATTTCTATATGAAATAAATTTCAATATGGTCTTACATATGAATGAATGCAAGCATTCATATATACGAGCATTCCCTCATATGCATTAATTATACATTCAATCATGTGCATTCAAGAATTTTAAGTAATGTTATTTTAAAAGAATTACTATGAAATTTATTGTTAGAAAAGAAACACATAAAAGTTATTCAGTTTTTTTTGTTTCAATATCAGGAATTTGAAGAAGTGAAATGCAGTTTTTGCAAGTGATAAATGTCCCTTTTTGAAGGAGACACAATCATTTATATTGATTTGGATTATAAAATACAACAATACAATGTGTTGACAACTTCATTAAGTAACACCATATCATTGTTTAAATGCAAATACCTATTGGAGAAGATTTTGTCCCGGAGACCTTGCATTAGGAATTATCTGAAATTCCTGTATAATATTGGAAAGAATTTCCACTAGCCAATTTTAACAAGTGTGTCTTAATCACTATCAAGTCATTTATTTTTAAATCAGTCGTTTATCATTTTATATTATCATATCATTTATCATATCAGAATTTATTTTTAAATCAGTTAATTTTTAATTTAGTCGTTACCAGTGAAATCAATGCTAATCTGAAGGTTTCAGTGATAATCAAACGCTATTGACTGGAACGTTACTATTGAACCCTTAGCCTATCGTCATCCATGAACGTGAAGTACACATACTTTTAAAGAAAAACAATATTTTAAACGAGTAATTGGTACTACATATTTTCTCAACCTCAAAACTGAAGACTCAAAGTTAAAAAAAACAACAACCTTATGAGTTAAAAAGGATGCTCAATAACAATATGAATATTTCATTGAGGCCCACCCCTGGATGTTGTGCCAAACTCTAAAGTTAACCTGGTGCAAGTCGGGTATAATAAAAGTGATATTTAGAAAAAAAATTACATACCTCCTCTGACATGAACCTCTCTGCTGAGGACAATGCCAGCTGGATTGGATGCGGAGCACTGGTATACGGCATCATGTACATCCTGCCTATATTCTGATCTTGGGAACGGTGGGAACACCAGTGTGCCATCGGACCTGGTGTGTCGCAGCCCTGGTACATCTCGGGCTGTGGCACCTTCCCTGGTCAGCCATGTCAGCCTAGGTGCAGGATAACCGTCTGCACTGCAGCGCAGCTCTGTGCCGCTATTGTTGGAGAACTCGACCCTGGAAGGTGGTTCCATGCGGAATATGGGTCCCCTGGCATCTTTTCGGTTCGGATCACACACAACTGTTGAAAAAATTTTAAAATTTTTAATAAGAATGTATTTAACTAGAATGCACTTTGTATTTTATAGATGATATAAAACAGATATATGGAAATGATACTTTGATTTAAATTAAATTTGTTATCGATGTATTTTTTTGGTACATTTTATTGACATCAAAAGATGTTGGTAACATGTACCAAACAATTGGTTACAAAAGATATTTTAAATTTTAACACAGAATGTTTAATAAGGAAATCATGTATTATACTGCATAATGTATGATTTTATAAATTTAAACTAAATTAAACTAAATCATGCATTAAATAAACATAAAAATACAAAAAATTATAAACAACACTGAAGGAGAATTGAAACGAGTGCAGATCTATGATGTGTTGTACATTTTATCCACATTTCGCAATCAAAAATTGCATTTCTCATTTGATCCTAATAAAATACGAATGTCAGGATATATTAAGAATATAATAGATTCAACGAAAACATTTTTGTACTTATCAATATACTTTTCAATTTATTTTCTATGGATAATCGGCATTTTCAAAAAGTTTTTTTTACAAAAAAATATAATTTAATCACTCTTTGATATAAAGTGTATATCTATAATAATCTACACAACTTATTATTTGATAGATGATCTAGATTAATATAAATGCTATATATATTGCTATATATATTGATCTAGATTAACATAAACGTCATAGAGAAAGCTTTATTTTCGACATGTTTTAAATCTGTTATTTAATCTAGCTTTTACAAATTAATGATTGTAATGAATTGATTAGTTATTTAATGTTTTCGGTTTTTTTTTTTTTTTTTTTTTCATTTTAGTTAGGATTTTTCAAATAGAATGTATAGATGAAATGACTACATCTAATCACGAGATATGAATGAAAAAAATGGTCAAAATAATGAAAATGTATAATTGATGAGGTAAAGACAGTTCTGATTGTGTATATTTCTAGATAAAAGTTATTTCGTTTCTTACATTATCAATTAATATTTATTTTAAATAAAAATGGTAGAACACGCTAAAATATTTATAACAAATTCATTTCAATGAATTGCGTATATATGGGTGTATATATCCAAATAGCGTGCGTGCAAACAAACACAAAAGCTTGATTCTATACACAAATGTTACATTATTCATCATGTATGCTTATTATTTTTACTATTGTGGTTTAAAAACATTCACATTGATGTTTGTATGCGTAAATTGTCTGTTATAAATCTGTTTTTACATTCATTCACAAATCATTTTATTAAATTAATTTAACTTACAAATTTAACATTTTTTTATTAAATTAATTTAACGTTATTAAAAAATGTAACATTTATCATTGAATTCTGACAAATTTAACATTTTATTTTATTAAAATTTTCCTATCGTCAAAATAATCACCTTGAGGCATTATATCTTAGCATTGCTTATAATATTAGAAAATTATTAATCATAGTGAAAATATAATGAACACTTTATGATATAATTTTTTAAAAGTCTGTTTTTTTTAATTTGTAGTAAATAACTTGAGATATTTAATAAATAAATGCCACAGACATAGTTAGTTCACAAATTTTTTTTTTCTCTATTTAAAATACTGACAGTTAAAATTAAAAATATTTTTATTGAATGTTATTTATTGTTATATAATTATTAAAAAAGGAATTTAATTGAAAAAAGATTATTTCTTTAAAAGAGTGTAATTTTAAAAATAAACATTTCAATTTATATCAATAAAGGTTGGTACCTCATTTTTTTTTTTTTTTTTTTTTGTAAATCAGTATTATGATAGTTATTTTTAATATTTACTAAAATAATTTATGTATTGGCTTGATATCAATTAATAACTTTCAAATATTAGTAATGTAATGCCTTTATACATTATAAAGTTTAAAATTTAAAGTGGGGACATTTAATTTCAAAATTCGTAGTTTTACAGCTTAATTTTACTCATTTTTAATTTTTCATATTCAAGATGTGTAGTTTTGATTATATTATTTGTATATCCTTCAGTTTAATTCATAAGAAGTAAGATAAAAATAATTGAAATTATCAAACGATGAAACAACTAAATAATCAAGAATAATGCTTTTAATAATAAAAATATAGTAAATATGAAATTTACTTTATATATATATACATTACACACAATTCGAATGTACAATAAAAAAATTATTTATAAAAATAATTATTTTCTTGAATTCTTTGTGTACCCATTTCTTCATAATATATTAAAAATTGTTTTGTTGTAAAACACTGAAACAAAATTCTACCGGATTGTAATAAAAATTTTAGATTATATTTATTATATATTTATTTAACTGTAGTTTATTTTACATTATGCATAATATATTGAATTTCTATAAAATTTAATACGGTAGTTAAAAATACATAAAAACCTTTTCTATCTTTTTTACACTAATTAAGAAAGGAACAGATATATTATACATGAAAAATTTGCCAAAACATTCTGATTAAAATTTACTTTAAATAAAACATGTAACTAATGCAGAGAACATCATTTACATTTCATTTATTCATTTTCATGAAATGCGTTTTTATAAAAAAAAAGTTTTGAATATTTTTG